>JAJJWW010019456.1:0-13324 GCA_023531295.1 Papaver armeniacum
AAGTAGAACAATAATAGAAACCAAATTACTCAGGTTGTTCCACCGGAATTGGGATTGCAAAATAATCGAATTTGGAGATGATCAATCAATTTTGAGATTAGATGAGTATGGTTGTGAAAATTAAGATCAGTTCTTTTTTTTTTTTTTTTTCGTTCGTCAGTTACACAGCGAACGTGGGGTGAAGGGTAAATGGGGTGACTTGGAGATGTAATCGAAGAGTGATAAATTTCGAGAATTAATGTGAGAGATGTATTTCCAAATACTGTCACCACAATTGTTCACGTCAGCTTTTGGTAGAGTCACAATGAATGAGAATCAAGTTTTGAGTTTCAATTATCATTTTGTTTGATTGATAACAAAGGTGAGCTCTCAAGTGCAAAGTAAAAAGCTAAAAATATAGTGGAAGCAGGTTCGGTTTGGCTCGTTCCTTGGATATCCATTGCGCCAGACCCATAAAAATTATGTACCAGTATGGCACGGGGCATTTATTTAGTGTAGTCCCATTGCAACAGTGTTTTGTTTTTTTCGGTCGGCCCTCCCACCGTGGCAGCGGTGTTCTAGTTAGTGTGTCAGAAAGAACAAAAGAGTAATTCCTTTCCTGTGTATTGTTTCATGTGCAATTTTTTGTAAATGGACGACAATGTTGGGTTTAGATTTTTATGGATAAATTTCTTCTTGTGATTCTATATATGTAGTAATTTTCATCTGCTGATAGTTCAGTTTCAGATATGGCATTTACAGATCATCCACTGATATTGACAGCGTGATACTTTTATCTGCGGGTTGAGTCTTGCTCTGAGGTATTTCCTTTTACTTGTTGTTGTTGAATCCCTTTCCTCTTGTATGTAGCAAATATTTTTCTTAGTTTTATTACACTTATCAAACACATTTACATTCGGACACAAAGAAAACATGACACCCGTTACAATACTTCATTGCATCCACTGCTGTTTCCAACATATCCCTTAAACTGGTGAGGACGTGGGGGTGCAGAAACTTCAAAACCCCCTTCTAGCATCCGCGTTACTTTCTTCATTGATGGTCGAAGTGATGGGTCGTCTTGAACACACCAAATAGCTATCATCACCAGCCTCTCGAATCTACTCATATCGTTCATTACTTCCTCATCATTCTCTACTAAATCTTCTAGTTTCCCTTGGCTGAAGCAATCGTATACCCATTCGGTGAGAATGGCTTTTCTCCCTTCTACTAGTAGCTCTAGTAAAACTCCCTTCCTGCAACATATGATTTCAAGTAGCATAACTCCGAAACTATAAACATCCACTTTAGCCGACACTTGTGTGTTGTTTAACCACTCTGGTGCAACATATCCTCTAGTCCCTCTAATCCCTGTAGATGTTTGAGTCTGGTTAGTCATTAAAAGCTTTGCCAACCCAAAGTCTGAAATTCTGGCAGTAAAAGTGTCATCTAGGAGTATGTTTTGCGGCTTTATATCACAATGGATGATTTGGGTGCTGCATTCTTCGTGCAAATACATGAGTCCTCTTGATATACCAAATGCGACTTGCACTCGTTGATTCCATTCTGGTTTAGATGTTCCAAAGAGATGATCTGCCAAACTTCTGTTACTCATGAACTCATATATTAGAAGTCTGTGTCGGCCCTCCTCGCAGAACCCGAGCAGTCGAACCAGATTCTTGTGATGTGTCTGACCTATTACATTGACTTCAGTTTTAAATTCCTTTTCGCCTTCTCGAAGCACCTTGTCTAACCTCTTCACTGCAACGGTGCCCATTTCTTCAATGAGTCCTTTATACACGATGCCGAAAGCACCTCTTCCTAACTCTTCCGTAAACCCGTCCGTGGCTTCTTCAAGCTCTTGGTAAGTAAATATGCGAAGATTGGATCTCAGGACACTTGAAGTTTGGTTTTTTCTTCTCAACTTCTTGTCCACGAAGGAGAAGAACAGACAAAGGAGAGCGCTGTGATATAAAGCTCTTGCTAAGAATATCAGGTTAAAAAATACTGAGGTTCCTAAAAGCAGTGATATTACCAGAATGAGTGTTGACCGATCTTTCTTTGGGCTTGAAATTGGGGGATTAGGATTTTGTTCTGGTGATGAAGCGTTATCCTTCCTTATTTTGATTAGAGCATTTCCATTCACAGAAACATCAAGCCTACCATTTGGGAGTGGTAGCTTCTTCTTCCAGCAAGTTCCCTCTCTAAATAAAGCAACCACACAGACAATCGCTCAAGCAAGAGCTTCTACAATCCTGTTCATTGTAACTCTCCAAACTTTCGTAGTCAGAGATCGGCCAATCTACATTGCTCAAGGTGTGCAACTCGAATGAATCATTTTGCTTTCTTGTCTCTTCTTCCAAGCATCCTTGTAAACTGAAATTTGGTCTGCAACCACCAAATCTGTTATCTGGATCATTAAAATCAAACCCAGGCGGGCACTGACAACTAGGCCTTCCATTCAAAGTGAGTTCGCAATAGCTATTATATCCACAAGCACCACTACCTAGTCTATCATTGAAGCTGGTACAAATGTTTTCTGGTATATATCGCACAGTACTCCAGAATTGCCCGGGAGCAGAAGTGTTCTTTGGGTGAGAATACTGTGTGAAAACTCCATCAAAGTCGAGTGTGGCTCTGTAATAGACGTTGGTGGCTGGGATAAGACTATCAAACTGGAAGAGATTCACAATAGTACCATTGTTGCTTACAATGTAAATATGGCCCGACTCATTGAAGACAAACTGCTTGATATTTGAGTTACTCCCGGATAACCAAGTTAAGTTGTAGTAAGGCTCGTACGGAGTTTCTGTCAGACTGGGAAATGCCACTGGGTAGAGTACAAGATTACCATCATTAGGGAGTCGGAGCCTAAACCTTCCATTTGAGTATGTAGTAGCAGTGGCACGTGAATAGAGCTTATTATTCAATTTGACCCTAGCCATGAACTGGGAAGGTAAGATGGTATTCGTTGGATGATCAAAGCTCTCCCATAGATAACCAGCAGAACTCGTACTCTCAAGAACGAAATTCCCGTTATTAAGCATGGCTGCATAAGTAGCCCCACTCAGGCTGTTTCCGGCTGACCATATTAGTTTTCCTTGAGGGTCGCTAAGAATTAATCTACCATCAGTAGTTAGCTCAACTTTGGATCTTTTTGCGATTTGTATGTCTCCATTAGACTCAGTGCCATCAGTTGCAAACCAAACCACGGTTTTATCAGGTATTTTGTCATACCAGATTGCCAGTAAGAAACTATTGTCTGCAATCGGACGAAAGCCAAATGCAAAGTCGCGATTCTGTGATGCCCATGTAGTGTTGTCAACACCGGATGTTAGAGAGAGGCCTAGAGTTATATTTCTGTAGGTTTGAGCAGTGGAGTGTATTGGTAAAAGAAGAAGTAGGAGTAGAAGAAGAAGATGATGAGTAACATTACTAGTAGGCATAACTCTTTCAGGATTTAGAGATCTTATTTTTGTAAGAGCATCCTGAAACCTCATTTATAGGCCGATAGCTGATTAGGCATCCGGGTAACTCTTTGTCCATCTTTATCTGTCCCTGCGGCAAAAAAAGGAAGACCGAAGAACAAGGTTTTATTAGTCTTACGCTCTTTACTAGTCAAGCTGCCCCGAGGAACAAGGCTGTGGTAGGCTCAGACTGTCCACTGTTTGCAAGTCAAGATAACCCTTCTAGAAGCAGCAGGAACTTTTTTTCTTGCTTCATCGGTCCAATTATAAGGACATCACATTGCATTCGCATCTTTTTATAGAAGTGGAAAAGGCTGCTGATTAATGTTATCGTCTCACTATTCACAACCATCAAAGGGGCAATTGAAAAGTCATATACAATAATGAAATTTGCCTCTCATGTTTCTTTCTTCTTTTATATAGTTACTGATATGGAGTAATTTTCATTTTGGATGATGGTTCAGTGTTTCCATATCGCATTTACAGATCATCAACTAACATAGAGGTTTTCCACTGATATGGCAGCATTGTTCTTTCCTCTGTGGGTTGAGTCTTGCTCTGGTATATATCCTTTGTAAGGTACTTCCTGTTATTTGTCGAATACCTCTCTTCTTGTCTTGTATATAGATAATTTATTTCTTAGTTTAATAACATTCTTAGTCATTACTAAAGCTTAAAATTTGCATTTAACAAAATATGTATCTCAATCGCATTAAACAAAAGCTAAATGAGTACTTCTGAATTAATTGAGACGATAGAAGGCATGAATTACTAGTCTTGAACTAAAAAGACTCACCTTAAGAAAATCCGAAAAACTACTTAGGAAATTGAAACTTCACCTTACAACTTGTTGAAGCCCTAGGATACATAAGATCCAACTCCATGATTTCATCATTCTTTTCAAACCCTAGAACAGATTTTGAAGTAAATCCGTTTTCAATAATCAACACTTCAAGGATTCTGGCATTCTCCAAAAAAATATTTAACCAATTTCAGCTCTTCTGGTACCCCTTCAAACTTTTGAACTTTGATTGTCGTCAGATGTAGTAGCAAACAACGAGACACTATATTTAACGTGATGGCATTCTCATTGACTGTGTTACGCGGAAGCCCCTGATATCCCAATGATGTAAGTTCAGCAAAAGAAAAAAAAAAAGTTTGCAAAACATTGTCAAACAAAGAAATTTTAACTAGTTTCCAGATTGATACCCCAACGATGATGACGAGTGATTCCAAGTTCGGAGTGAATTGTAGAAATCTGAGCATCGTGTCAGCGTTAAGACATTCCGTTTCCAAATGAACCAAATTTTCAAAGGTAGGGACTCTGGCGGGGATGACATTTACAAGACCAAGAATCTAATAACAAGACATACAATTACAATGTGCAAATAAATATATATCATGAGTCGACAACGTGAATTTAAAGCCTGACACTCTTTTGAGATAACTTCACGAAAGAACCCATTCAAAGTAAGGAACCATACATACCTTATTCCCACCGTAGTAACTCGATAATTGCAGGCGTTGTACACCAGAGAGCTTTTTTATGAACTTAGATAATAAATCGAAATCAGATTTGTTGTCAAATGAATTTCGAAAGCATAAATCAGCATGAACTAGAGATGGTAAGTTGTCCACAACCAAATCCACTGGTAGCCAATAGCAGTATTTGATGAACATTAGGTTTGGTGCATTAATCTTGAGGTCAAAAGAAAACATACTGCTCCATGTATTAATTAGGGTAAAGTACTTTAGTGCAGGAGATGAAATACTTAAGAGGTTCATCTTGTCCCATAAACAATCAGCCAAACATAAATCTTCAAGTAGAGGGCAGCTTGAAAAAAGTCGTTGAAACGATATATCCTCTTGAAAAACTATACCTGAAAGCCGTATGATCCTAAGTCTAGGAAAAGAAATTGACCATGGAACACTTAGCATGGCTTCATAATAATCAGTATCATCTGGGAAATGGATATCCAACTTAATCAATGATTCAGAAGTGAAGAGGCTATCGGGTAACGTGTTTTCTGGATAGCCCATGGAAAGAAAGACCTCTTCGACCTTACATTTGACTGCAGTAGCAATCCATTTCTTCACTCGTATTGGATCAAAGTGGCAATTTTCACGGTCGCATATGAAACAAAATTTTTGTATGGGTGACATGTTGCGAAGGATTAATAGTCTGTCCACAAAATCCATAAACCTCTCCGTCTTCCCTTCATCATCAGAAACATATTCCTTTGAATCACCAAAATCAAGAGTCGGTACATGTATCCAGAGATTCTTCCATCTTTTAGACAACACAGTAGTCGAAACAATAAATTTTGTTGGAAGAAAAGAGAGTATATGTTGAATCAGGAAATCTGGTAATTCGCTAATCCTATCCATGCTGTTGTTTCTAAAAAAGAAAATACGATGAATTTACTGTTAGATTTCAGCAATAAAAAAATCATGATCAAAATTGTCAGAAACTTCGATTTTAATAAATAAAGTGATACCCTAACAAATTTGACAACAGAAAAATCTAACCAAAACAAAATCTAATTAGTTGTCGGAGAATTTGAATTTTATGCTTGAAAATAAGTACCTCAATTGAAAATCGCAGAGCCTCGAACAGAGGTGGTAATATTGGTTTTATTGTTGGCGGTGATTAATTAGGTTTGGCATTAAGAGTTTGGTCCCGAGAGCTAAGTTAAGGTAACTTATTCCTAAAGTCTAAGTTCGTCGGAGACAAGTTAGGAAACCCTAAACTTGTAGGGTTAGTAGGTCAAGGCTATGAGTTAGGAAACCCTAAACTTGTAGGGTTAGTAGGTTAGGAAACCCTAAACTTGAGGGAATTCTCATCAAATATGCGAGGAATTCATCCCAACTTTTGGGTAGATGTAAGGGACCATTAATGATGAAAGTAGTACATTGTTATGGTGCTTATGGGTGCTTGTGGAGTACTTTTAGATGTTCAGAGATATTTCATTGTGGAGTATATCATATCGATATGTTGATAAGACATCGTGTTTGAAGAGAAGATCATCTTGTTGTGGTAGATAATGTGACAAATATCATTTTGGTTGGGTGAAGACACTACTTTAGAGTTATAGAGCGTTTGTGAGAGTTTTTTTTGTGTTCGGTCACATTTTGGTGAGTCGAAGGATTGATTATTCAAATTCGTGTGTAATTCTCATGTTTGTGATTCTATAATAACGAAAAGGAATTTTTAAAAAATGCCACACTTTGGTTTTCCGGTTTAATAAAGTGCCACCGTTTTTTTTCAAAATTTTTAAATGCCACTACTGTTAACTTACTCGTTTGGACCCACATGTTTGGTCTTTCTTATTGACTTGGTCAAAAAAAATGTGTGGCATTTTATACGTTCATACCCTTGACAACCATTTTACACTTATCACAGATTAACAATCTTATGATTCTTATCACCAGAAAACAGGAAAAAAACTTCATGCCTCAGGGACGGCTAACTGAGAATCAAAATTAGGGGTAATTTAAAGTGAACCACTACACCAAAATAGCCGATTTGGGACGATATACACGTTGTAATTAATTTAACCAACGCTTATATCCGTTGGTAATATGGCGTAGCAAATTTGTGTGCAACCGTTGCACAAATTAATTAGTGCAACCCATATAAACGTTGCTCAACCAGTTTTGCAACGTTTCATTTTGCAATTTGAGCAACTCATTCCTAAATTTGTGCAACGGTTATATTAATTTAGGAAACTTATTAGTGTTAACATTTATATACGGTGCAAAACTATTTACAGGTTGGAAAAAAAATCCGACGATAATTCCGGCAGATTTCTGCACCTGAATATATATTCTGCACCTTTATATACCGATGTAGATCAAATAGAAGATCAAATTTTTCATATGAGCATATGATTGGTCATCACAATCCATCAAGGTAGATAATCAGAACCAAAAAATAATAATAAATGAATAAAAATCTGTATATTTGAAATTTTTATTATAAACCCTTGTTGCAATCAATCCTGATTTTTATACTTACAACATACATTTCGGCATAATTTACATTCAAACCTAAAGGAATGCCCTTAAAAAATCTAATGGTCGAAGATCAAACAAATAACTTGAAACTACAAAAAACACCAAAAAAAGTGCTTATGGTGAGATCCTTCTGTTGTTGCATATCCATCTTTTATTTCCTTGTACAGTTGCTTTAGCTTCACCGTCACCTGTTATTATACAAGGTCCAGCGTAGTAGATCATATCACAAGTGAGTTGGTAGTAACAAAATTTGGCTTCATAGTACTCCCTCCGTCCTAAATTAAGAGTTCGCTTTGACTAAGTCAAGATATTAAGGAAATCCTATAAATTGTCATGACTAGCCCTTGACTAGCCTATTTAATGTTATATTATTACCAAAACTAAATTATTAATGTTAAAATAAGTATAAGTTTATTAGGAATTTTATAACTATTCATAAATGTTTTTATTTAAAAAGGAATAACAATTAATACAAAGATATTGAGTAAGTTTTTTTTTCCTTATATATGGTGATATTATTAAAGATTTGGATATTAAAAATGATTTTATGATTATAAAAAACAAAGGGTATATTTGATAGTTTAAGGGAAAAGTATGTCTATAAACAAAGCGGACATATAAAAATGGACATACCAAAGTAGAAATTAGGACAGATAAAAAAGGACAGAGGGAGTAACAAACAAATTTAAAAGTTGATTTGCTTCCGGTCGATGTTCTAAAATCATGGGGCATATTTACAATGCAACATGAAATATTATGCATGTGAACACACAAAGAATTACGGAAAAAAAAACATAGTCGGGAAAATGTACATTGCTTGTTTTCGTGTGAGATCAATTACTATTATGAAATGCTAGAATAAGTTATTACTGCTTTACAAAAATGAGTTGCATTTGATTCTCCACTTGTAACGATCCAAAAGGCCTAACAACTAAATAATTTCTCCATGGATAAGAGAACAAAGAAAAAGAAACGAAAATGAACATCCACAATTTCTTTGTTTTAATAAAACTAGAAGCTTTGAAATGGAATGAGTGTAATTCTATACATGTTGTGGGCATTCTCTAAATACCTGACATGAGTGGGATGCATACTCGGACGTAGCTCTACATAAGCGACTATTCTGAAAATGACATATAGCTGTTGCAAGTGATTGTTCAAAGAGGCTGATTTCAAACAAGACTATCTATATGGTTTGTCATTGCCTGGCACATCTAGTACTTGGAAAAAATTTGTACATTTGTACCCATTGGCCGTAAAAATGCTTAGATTTGTTTAGTATATATTAATAATTGAATCATTGGTCAAAGGACACATGCAGTGGCCTAATTGGACTTAGGATTCATAAATAAATTAGGTTAATTTAAATTAAAAAGAAAACGACTTTCCATGGAATTCCACCTAATTGAGTTTAAAACACATTTTAGGCCACGCCATTTTTGCAATTCCAAGCAAATGGATTTTGACCAAACGACTGAAAACAAGCTATTTCCGTGGAAAAATGTCTAATTCTATGGAATTAACTCCTATCAAACACAACCTAAGAGGAAAAACATCCATTTGCATGACCAAACGACTGAAAACAAGCTATTTCCATGGGAAAATGCCTAATTCTATGGAATTAACTCCTATCAAATACAACCTAAGAGGACAAACACGTCGATAAAAGAGAAAGAAGAAAGATTAATCGATTTAGTTACATGAACATAAAATCCTCCATCTTTTAATAAACTAACTAGGTATCACCGGGGCCTTACGGCCCCGGCTCAACCTGTGATTAGTATTACGCGTCACAAAATCTTTGGTATATAATTCGGGGTTTTTAACTTGATATGTTTTATGGAAATATTTTTAAAATGTCATTAATATTCTTCGGTTATCACTATTTATTGTTTCTTAATTTTTTTTCCTTGATGGTTTTTCTATTAAACTTGAGCATCATCCACCTAGTAAAAGTATCCACGCAACCTAGAAAAAGTGAATATTTTTTTCTTTGGCGGCATAGAAAAAATCTTTCTTGAGCCCAGATTTTATCTGTGCCGGTTCTGTATATCCGTTCTAGACGTTGTTTGAATTATCCTAGCCTGTGTTCCTGTATTGGTTTTCAGTTCTTCATATTTCCATGGACTGATGTCATATATTTGTAAATTTTTGCCATACCTACACGTGAGAAAAGACCGATGCGTGCTCGTTGTTTACACACCGTTACAATGACCCGATCTCCAAGAAATGCAATCGTATCCTTGTCGATTTACTTGAGTGCTAAATATTGGTTGTCATCCTCATCTTGAATGAACACTTAATTTTAAAAATAAATCTCAAAGCATCTTATTCCCATATGATAATTAGATATCACTGTTGTAATTGATTTTGTTTTGTTGCTTTAGATCATGCAGGAAGTACTCCAATTCGTCTTCTTTATTCGGGTATCTGAGGCCGTCCAAATGCTCGTCTTTATTTGAATATGTTGGTTCATTTTCTCAGTATCACTGTTAGTCGTGCCTTCCATGATCTCCTGATCCTTTATCAAAAGTTTAATCACCTCGTTGTCAAGCAATGAATGTCTTTTCTTCCCGTACTTGGGCATAATCAAGTTACACAGCGAAGGAATATTTATCTTAGCGTGGCAAGTATATTTCCCTAATTTTGGTTCCCTTTTGGACTAATTATTCGTTGGCAAATTGTATCGTCTTATATATTTGTAGAGACTTTAGAATAAAAGGATACTTTGACACTTTACTTTCATGTCATTATTTTCCAATCATAAAAACATCGATGTGAATAAATATTTCATGCACTTGGAATTAAGAGAGCGTAATTAGAACCATATACAAATAATAAAGAATAAACTGGATTATTTCACCTACACAGAGATTTTGTTCCTTCAACTACGTATACCATGTATTGTACATTTTGCTAGTCTTCGAAAGAGAGCTGGGTTGACTTTTTTTTTATCAAGAAACTTAGCTCCAACAAATTCGTCTACTTGTTCCAACGTTCGTACTTTGTCACATTTACTCAAGTATTAAAAAAATACATATGAGGTAAAAACCGTTTTTGGAATTAATCTTGCACACATATGCAGTGACTTTGATAAATATATTTCATTACTTGGTTTCTTTCATCAAACGATATATTTTTAACTCGAACTTAAGATGATCAAAATCAAACTCTCAGCTAGAAGTTCTTTTGTAATTTTCGGCCAATCTGGAATCGCAGTAGTTGTCATACTGAAATTTATGAGACAGTTAAAAGCATGTCATGGTCGTAGAATATTGATTGATTTTAGTTGCCAATATGTCTAGGACTACTAATTAATGAATAAAATATGAAAAATAAAGCATTGACCTGCTCCATCGAGTTTCAAGCCAGAAATATATTATACTAACATATATGGTTATCTGTCATAATATTTTTGGAAAAGATTTCTTTTGCCAATTTAAAAGCCATAAAAATAAATTAGAATTATTATAATTATAGTTCATTAGAATACTCATTTAACCAATGATGAAGCCAAAAACAATAAAGTAGTTTATGAGTTATTCTAGTAATGATAAACAAAAATTTCATTTGATTTTTTCATTTCAAGTTGCTAATCTAATCTAATCTAACTCAACAAAACATCATATAAGAGAAGGTAGGCAAGATAGCACTCAGAAATCTGGGTGAACCTATATCCACCATTAAGTTGTAACGAAAAATATTAATAGGAGCTTGATATCGAAAAAAATATACTTAAAATACATAACTTCATCAGTCTTTGGCAAATGGTAAAGATTTTCATTTGTAAAGACGTTGTATTATAGAGTGACTTTGAATTTATCCTGAAAGGATTGATGTCGCTTAATAACATCGTTATCTAGTTGGATATATCATGAAATCATACCGAAAAAGCATGATAAAGATCATACATACATAACTGAGAATAAGTGGGTCATTTCTTGGATCTGGCAATAACGCTTAACTTCTACTTCATTGAGATTCTCATGAGGCCTCAGGCCACTTGACTTTCTATTTAATCGACAATTGTTGATATCTTCACCAGGGAGGTTGTGTGTTCTCTCTTAATTAGATTTGAATCTATAAAGTTCAATGTCAAAATGACTCTATCACTTCATCTTAAGAGAAGGTGGGTGATAGAGGAATTTTTTTCCTTTGTTTTTCTTGTACTCATTTATTAAAGTTGTCAGATTGTTAGCTAACATAATCTTGAGTTAATGTTGATTTATATGTTTATATCTCGTATTCATTTCTTGTTCATCCATTGATATAATTCTTCAGATTTGTCTCGAATCACTAATTTTTACATCTCAAATTATGGGTTCTCCAAAACTTATAAATCAAAAAATTTAACTCAGTAAAGTTACCATCTTGACGTGGATAAAGCCAGACTCATAGCCATTGGCTCTGCTTGTTTGAGTAACAGATGAACTGGAGTTATTAGGAATGTAGAAGTTCGGAGAATCTGATAGACTCGTGTTGCTCCAGTATGTAGCTTCTTGGATCCCAATGCGAAGAGGTAGGTCGATCCTAACAAAAAATTTGGTAAGGAAAACCATGCATGAAAACATTCTATAAAGGGATGATGTGTCAACCTTTAATGGAAAACCACAATGAGCCATGCTATGACACGGTTAACCGCATGAGAGCATGAATAAGGTCACACCTCTCAGCTGTTAGATTATCTAGTCATAGAAATTGGTGTCCTTAACACGTACAGAGATTGGTGTTACAGTTTAGAGATTGTAATTTACGAAATATTGAGGTTTTTAAGCCGTCATTTGCTCTTTTAACCATTTTCCAGTACCAAAAATATCCATAAATAGGTAAACCTTTCTTTTTTTTTTGAAATAATCGGAAAATAAACAAAATGAGATACTGATTATTACTCCCTCCGTCTCTAAAAGATAGGCAGGTTTGTGTGTAAATTTACACACAAACCTGCCTATCTTTTAGAGACGGAGGGAGTAGTAAGTTAGCATTATGAAAAACCATCATTATCAATTGAAAACTTGAGTAATTGATTCAAGATGAGTTGTTTTTATGTTATAAAGAGGTTGGTTATTGATTTATTTTCCGTACTGATTAGTTAGTATCCAGCTTCAGGAAATGAACCCGACTTAATTATAGTAAGGATGTTTATAAATTTCAATGATGTGAAGAGAAAACAAAACAATGAAATTTGTTTAAATCGAGAAAGAAGGACCGAATCAGATCGATTTTTAGTGAAAAGAGTGAAAAAATCATGATGAACTTCCATTCAGGTTTGATTATTCTAGTCTTAGACAAGATTGCCTCCCCTTTTTTTTTTTTTTTTTTGCATGTTAGTTGTTTGTTAGGCTCTTCAAATTTAGATCCTACCAATATTATCAATGACAGATATGCTTTAGTATTTACTAAAGAAAAAAATTGTTGTACAAAGTGAAATTAGTATGATATCCAAATTATTGCAAGCATTATGGTGAATATTTTCTAAGCTTCCTGATGATTCTGCCCAATATGAAGGATGAAAATTAACATAATCTTATAAGGTTTAAATCATATTTTCAATTGTTGGCTCAATTGTAGGCCAAACAGATTCTTAGCTCCTCTTCGGCTATTTTGGTTTTGTGCCTTTGTTCTAGACGTTTCTAATAATGTTCTCCTGAAAATGTAACCCACATTTCTTAATTCCAAAACCACTGAATTTCACATAAACCACTTTAGTACAAGCTGGACACTATGAGTTCTTGATATGTACTCGTCAAGCTGACCCACACAGAATTGGACACTGTGAGTTCTTTATTTCTTAGTTTAATATAACTACCGTAGTTGAATATATACATAGTCATTACTAAAATTAACTAACATTATTTGACCAT
>JAJJWW010019457.1:0-22915 GCA_023531295.1 Papaver armeniacum
TTTGGTCGGTATCGTTTTGTATAACAAGATAAATTTCCAATCAATACGGTAACTATCAAAAGTGTCAATAACGATTATTTAATCCGTTATTTTAACAACAAAGTCTAAGTTGATTATGATTGCTAATTTGTTTACTCCTTTCTGTGGTTAGGAATTGAGGCAGGGCATACTTCTGAATGGCCAGGCCAGCCAGCTAACCCTTTCTAGAGTACTATTATTTAATAACCGTGTCGCATCAGCCGATCGGAAACTTAGTCCACAATGTGTCGCCTTCTAGTTGTATCCTCCACGTACGCTAAACCCTCATAAAACTAAACATGAAACCCTTCCAGACGAAACTTGGCTCCGGTGAAAGTGAGGCTTTGGGAGGCATAAAGCATTGGCTTACCTATCTCCTGAACTGAATTTAAAGTGGTCAAACATCGATTGCCATCAGCTTCATTTATGAACCTATAGGATACAAGAGGTTGGATGATCTTCATTGCAGTACTTCACAATGGAGGATTATTTATAATCCTCTTGGTCTTAGACTTCAATTTCTAGGCTGACTTAGTTGCCGTTCACCGACCGAAGTTACTTGATGATAGTGATATAAGTATGATAATTAGATATGGTTTATTTCTTTTCGATAATTAATCAATTGCGTGTCTGCCACTCATACTTGATCAGTGTCAACTACTTTCAGCAAATCCCAAGGTGACACAAACTGAAATAAAATAGTTTAAACTTCAAAATGTTTCGTGTTAAGGAAATTATATACTCCCTCCGTCCCTAATTAGATGAGCTACTTGTAGTTTGCATAAATTTTAAGGCAGGGAGGAAAGTGGAGTATATTTAAGTATTTCTTACAAATATACCCTTATGGGCAATAATTAGTAAAATTTAGAAACGATTTATCTCTTAAACTATACTGCGTTTTTATAAACTTTATACTAGTTGAAAAAAATTTAAAACACTTTTTCGCAACGAATATAAACGTGACTATCAAATTATCATGTTTTTTTATGAAAAAATAATCAATTAAAAGGGTAGTTTTAGAAATATCCCCTTGGTTAGTGAAATAGCTCATCTATTCGTGGACAAAACTAAAAACCAAGTAGCTCATCTAATTAGGGACGGAGGGAGTAGAATGCAAGGACGTCTATTTGGAAACAATAGGTAGAGATTTATTATTATTTTTTTACTCTATGGTTGAATTTTTTCCTGAGGCAAATCGCAGAATGATGTCTTCATCATGCAATCATGTGTTACGTCAGTTATTCCAGCTTCCATGGCCCGTGGAAGAAAAGAAACAATAAAATTTATTGGGCAGTCTAACACTCTAACTCTAACAATAATCCCTAGACTACTTCAAATTAAACATTGCTAATTAATTGAATCAATATTTTGGTTTTCTATTAATAAGTGTCTATTCTATTTTTATTTTATTTTGATCAGTAAATAATATTTTAGATTAATGAGTAGTAAGTACAAAGTACAATTAAGGAGTTTGGATGCAAGGACGTCTATGCTCCCTCCCACCGCGGAGTAGGGGTTCCAACCCTGTAATTGCTAAACTCCACTCCAACTTATGGAGTTTGGATGTAGTGTATAGACCTCTAGTCTAGAGCATTAAAAAATACAAAGTACAAACCCCATCAAAATGTTTTTCCATTGCTTTTCCATTTTATGGAATAAGCCCTAGACTCACAAAATGTGAGAACCCATACAAATAATTATTGTAGGAATATGTGGGGAATAGTGTCGACCACATGTGTCAAAGTGCATGTGCACCTCCCTTTTCCTCCTAGACACATGTTGTGTTTTCTCTTTCCACTAAACACATGTCATACATTATCAAACACATGTACTATTACATGCATTTAGTATTATGTATTTAAAGTGTACAAGACAAAGGAAATGAATGGAACTCTCTGATTCTCTTTCTCCTCTACTTTTGCTTTTTTTTTTTGATGCAAACAAGGGAATTATTATTAACTTTCTGAAACTGAAACAAACGAGTTCATGTCCTCCAGTATTGCATTTGCAATAAAACCTGGAGGATAGTCAGACCAACTTTGGGAAATACTATGAGTTCTAGCGTGCTTTTTGCTATCTATTTGGTTTTATTAATTTTACTCCGATTCGTTTTACAATTCCAAAAAGGATGCTCTTCTAGTTTTGTTTTAATGTCTTGTATCATAGTATGGTTCTCCCAAAGCTGACATGATTGAGATCTCAGTGAAAGCTTTATGACTAGTTCAACATCCATTTCAAAACTTGCGAATTCTACTTCTAACTCTTACGGCACGGCGCATCGCTGCGAAGTCCCTTGCATTCTCAGCGCCTCTGCATTCAAGAGTCCACTTGCATGGTCGCATCTTGCTTGGATAAATTCTCTTGCAAAAGAGCGGCATATTAGTGCCCATCCTGAGTAAGTAATATTATTAATATTCTTAAATGAAGCATCACAACAGAAAGATAAGTATAGGGATTATGGGGGTGTCCATTGCTGGATAGTATCCTGCTCTCTAGTTTGGGTGATGTGATGATGTCGCAACATCTTTTTCCCAGTTGACATATTCAGCAACTGAATACATCTTATTACTTCCACCGGGTTTGGTTTTTTTATCTTCAAAGACACAACGATATCTTTCTTTCCAGATTTCCCAAAGTGTATTTGCCATAAATCTTGTCCAATCTTCAACTAGTCCATTGAAATCATTAGAAACCGACTTTGTATCCACTCTGAATTGTAGAATCACTACTTGGCATGCTTCTTCGTGCACATTGAGGTAGTAGACCAAATGGCTCTTGCGAATGGACAATCCCATAAAATGTGTTTTGTGGTTTCCATCTGGCTTTTAATTTGAGAATTTCCTCCATAATCAAAGTTTCTTGCCATACGCTCATTGGATGGTACAATGTCTGTCATGCATTTCCACAGGAAATGTTTTATTCTTGGTAGTGTTGGGATACTCCATACACTTTTCCATATCCTTGCAGTTGCAGCATCAATAGTAACACCTTCACTTTTCAGTTCGGCCAGTTTCCTATAGGCTGACTTTACAGTGAAGTCATTGTTTCTTGTCAACTTCCAAATGAGTTTATCTTCCCCCCTCAATGGTATGCGCATCTGCAGAATTTTTGAAGCTTCTTGCTGACGGAATAAAGAGTGTATCACAGGCAACTTCCATATTTTCTTATCCTGATCAATAAGATCTGAAACCTTGTTGTACTGGTGTGCATTCTCCAACTCCACAGCTAGAATAGGAGGTGCGCATGTTCCTTGAATCCATATGTCAGACCATATAGATATTTTTTTTCCGTTTCCGATTAGCCATATGCTGAACTTGAGGATGAATTGCATACTTTCTTGGATGCTTTGCCAAGCCCAAGTTGAGTTTTCTTTTTACGAGCATGCAATGCGAGATATATTTGGGAAGTATCTTTCTTTTAACGCCTTTGCAAACATAGTATCTTCATGTTTTAGCAGTATTAAGTTGCTTTTGCTAGTAAACTTTATTAAAACATCTCAAGTCTCTAAAACCCATACCTCCATTTAGCTTGTGTTTGTTGATGTTTGGCCATCCTGTGAGAAAAATACCTTAAGATTCTTCCTTCCCCAAAAAAATTTCTTTGTATGCTATTGTTGATGGTGGTTTTTAACTTAGGGTTAAAATCGTAAAACACTAAACCCTAGCAGATGACAGTGATGTCCAACATTTAAAGTAACTTGAAGCATTTACTAGGCACATTTACTGAAACCTTTAATGTGTCCCTAAATAATTAGGGGTATCTTTTTTCAAATTAGGGTTAGCCAAGCCAAAACCCTAATTCCCACGTGTGCCAATGGAAAATCATGCCAGCCACACCGACTGCGCCAAAGCATGCCAACCATGCTAGCCGCACCTCTGTGCCAATGGCAAATCATGCCAACCACACCCAGCGCCAAAAGCATGCCAACCATGTTAGCTTCACCTGTGCCAATGGAAAATCATGCCAGCCACACCCAGGTGCCAAAGCAAGCTAACCATGCTAGCGCACCTGTGCCAATGGCAAATCATGCCGGCCCACACCAGGCCCAGAGCCAAAGCATGCCAACCATGCTAGTGCACCTCTGTGCCTATGGCAAATCATGTCGGACACCGTGGCGCCAAAGCATGCCAACCATTCTAGCCGCACCTCGTGCCGATGGCAAATCATGCCGACCCACCAAGCCAGCGCCAAAGCATGCCAACCATGCTAGCCGCACCCTCGTGCCAATGGCAAATCATGCCGGCCACACCGTGGCGCCCGAGCATGCCAACCATGCTAGCCGCACCCTGTGCCAATGGAAAATCATGCAGCCGACTTTGCAGTAGCGCCAAAGCATGGAAACCATGCTAGCGCATGTGGGAGGCCGAGGAAAATTACGCCTTTGGGCGCGTTGCCCGTAGGTCCGTAACTTCCCGATGCGCCATGATGAAGCTACGATCCGGGCCTTTAAAGCTAGGAAAATGCACGTTCAATTGCCCTTGCAAGCATGCTCGTGGAGCATGATGCATCTAACAGCTTCCACACCATTCCAACTTACCCTTGTTCATGAAAAGGGTTTATTAAGGAAAGCAAAAACTTGCTTAATGCGGCGAAAACGGCCTTTTGAGGCCCTAAGCGATGGAATTTGGCTAAATTACTGGGTGACCATGTGGATCTACATGTCTTGATCTTTGGGCGTTTCCATCAAAATGGACTCCTCTTGAGCTAAATTACGACATTGGGTTTTCGCCTCCGGATAGGCTATAGCTTGTTCTTTGTAGCTTGATAGGAAGTATGAGCATCCATGCGGCATGCAACTAAGCCTCATCCAAGTATGGCCACAATCATCTACGCGTCGAGCTTCTGAACTTAGATGATATGAGGGGCCGAATGTCGCAATCATCTCGAATTAGATGATATGAGGCGACAACGTCTTCGGACCGAGCAATCTTTGCAACTCATTGCGGCTGCCTACGTACCCTTCCCTACTCTAAATGGATCAAGCACAGCCCGTAGTTCATCCCGAAGGGACAAGCAACTAATTCAACTCGTTTGTTAGGCCGTGCCAAGCAATAATGGAAATGGCCTAGTGGTATAGGCGTTCCGTTGGAATCATCAAGTGATGCATGTTTGGTGTGATATGGCATAATGATGCCTAAGCATCAAATGCCCTCTTCGCGAGGTTACGCAACTATAAATGAGCCTTAGGCATCATTTATACTCTTCCGACTAAGCTATGAAGCTTACTTGGTGCATAGTCCGCATATGCACCATCAACCAACTACCGCTCCCTATATATGTTAATTTGACATTTTTAGAACTCAATTTGGGACCAAAAATATTTCATCAACTCCCCGTTTACTATTCATGGCCGTTGCCATGTATTTTCCCCCGATATCCGGCCATGTTGGCGTACTCAGCCAACCTGTGATGTAAGGCCATGTTGGCGAATCCCTCGCCAACCGATGTCGGCCATGTTGGCGTCCTCTTCCAACCCGATGTCGGCCATGTTGGCGTACTCTTCCAACCAGGATATCAGGCCATGTTGGCGGAGTCACTGCCAACCCGATATCCGGCCATGTTGGCCATCCTCTTCCAACCCGATGTCTTAAAGGCCATGTTGGCCGATCTTCCGACAGATGTCAGGCCATGTTGGCCGTCCATCTGCCAACCCGATATCAGGCCATGTTGGCCGGCCCACTTCTAAGGTCATCTACCCAAGCTGACTAATGCATCATTTGATGCAAGATTGGCTCTTGGCCAATGTATCTTCCAACCAATGCCATATTGGCCTTGCCAATATGCATATGCGATAATGCCTTACTTGGCACCATATATGGCCAGGGCCAAATGCATCTCACCATGCAAGGAAGATTTGGATGAAGCTTCATCACAAGCAAATGGCGCATCTTTTAGCATGCGCCATACTAAAAACACGAGGTGTTACATTATCACACCCTTCAAAGAATTTCGTCCCAAATTCAAACCAAAGCTATTGTGGACAATCTCTTCGAGTTGGATTTCCGAGCAAAGTCCCATACGAAGCTCGAAATCACGGTTTTTCTTCAAGTTGTCATGAACAACAATTTAGACCTTTCGAGCACATGTCCCATACCACCTGCCCGGGAATCCAAAAGTGCCCACAACAAAAACAAGAATCGCAATTGGCCAGTGCCAAGAGGATATCTCGACAAGGTATCCTAGATAGCATCCCATACTACCACCCAGGAATCCCTAAGGTTCACAAGTTAAAAGATGTCATCGAAATGACAAGGCAAAACTCAACGCAACACTTTGTGAGGACCAATCTCCTAATGCCGGTGCGGTTGGATGCAAGCCACCGTCCCTAAAGGATTTAGGTTGCCACTCGTAAGTGGGATGCTAACCGGGGCGATAACGCACACCCTTGGGCGGTGCCAGCGTGTGGGGGATGATCGGTCTCATTGTCTACCCAGGTCCCAGACGGTCTTCAGGATCTCGTAGCGGGGTGCGCGAGGCACGGCAAACTCACGGTACTTATACAAGCTCAACTCGATTTGCAAAGTAAGCTGGCTCAGCGATTACAAACTCTTTCAGCGCATAAGTTGGCCTACTCTCCAACTTTAAGTTTCCATCAAGGAAGATACTAAAGCCAATGAACCACTCGCACAAGTCCCTAGAGTTTTCTCGGAACTTGCTCTCGATACCATCTGTGGCCCAGGAAAATTACGCCTTTGGCGCGTTGCCCCGTGGGGCCGTAACTTCCCAGATGCGCCATGAAGCTACGATCCAGGGCCTTTAAAGCTAGGAAAATGCACGTTCAATTGCCCTTGCAAGCATGCTCGTGGATCATGATGCATCTAACTTAGCTTCCACACCATTCCAACTTACCCTTGTTCCGCAAAGGGTTTATTAAGGAAAGCAAAAACTTGCTTAATGCGCGAAAACGCCTTTGAGGCCTAAAGCGATGGAATTTGGCTAAGTGGTGACCATGTGGATCAACATGTCTTGATCTTTGGGCCGTTTCCCATCAAAATGGACTCCTCTTGAGCTAAATTACGACATTCGGGTTTTTTCGCCTCCAGATAGGCTATAGCTTGCTCTTTGTAGCTTGATAGGAAGTATGAGCATCCACTTGCTGGCATGCAACTAAGCCTCATCAAGTATGGCCACAATCATCTCTGGCGTCATTTTCTAGGAACTTAGATGATATGAGGGGCCAGAATGTCGCAATCATCTCCAAGATTAGATGATATGAGCGACAACGTCTTTGGACCTAAGCAATCTTTGCAACTCATTGCGGCTGCCTCGTACCCTTCCATACTCTAAATGGATCAAGCACAGACCGTAGTTCATCCCGAAGGACAAGCAACTAATTCCAACTCGTTTGTTAGGCCGTGGCCAACAACAATGGAAATTGCCTAGTCAGTATAGGCCATTCCGTTGGAATGCATCCAAGTGATGCATGTTTGGTCCATGATATGGCATAATGATGCCTAAGCATCAAATGCCCTCTTGAGGCTACGCAACTATAAATGAGCCTTAGGCATCATTTATACTCTTAAACTAAGCTATGAAGACTTACTTGGTGCATAGTCCGCATATGCACCATCAACCAACTACCGCTCTATATATGTTAATTTGACATTTTTAGAACTCAATTTGCGGGACCAAAAATATTTCATCAACTCCCCGTTTACTATTCATGGCCGTTGCCATGTATTTTCTGATATCCGGCCATGTTGGCCGTACCTCAAGCAATGTCCGGCCATGTTGGCCCGTCCTCCTCAACTCGATGTCCGGCCATGTTGGCTGTCCTCTTCCAACCCGATGCCCGGCCATGTTGGCGTACTCTTCCAACAGGATATCCAGTCCATGTTGGTAGTCCAGTCGCTAACCCGATGTCCAAGCCATGTTACCGTCCTCTTCCAACCCGATGTCCGGCCATGTTGGTAGTACTCTTCCAACTAGATGTCCCCGGCCATGTTGGCGTCCAAAACATGACTCCAATATCCGAGCCATGTTGGCGATCCCTTCGAGGTCATCTACCCGTGACCTAATGCATCATTTGATGCAAGATTGGCTCTTGGCCAATGTAGCTTCCATCCAATGCCATATTGGCCTTAGCCAATATGCGTATGCGATGTGCCTTACTTGGCACCATATATGGCCTGGGGCCAAATGCATCTCACCATGCAAAGGAAGATTTGGATGAAGCTTCATCACGAAGCAAATGGCGCATCTTTTAGCATGCGCCATGCTAAAACACGGGGTGTTACACCGCACCTGCGTGCCAATGGCAAATCATGCCCCATACCGTGTGGCAGGAGCATGCCAACCATGCTAGCCGCACCTCGTGCCAATGGAAAATCATGCCGCCACACCAGAAATGGCGCAAAGCATGGCAAAGCCATGCTAGCCGCACCTCCGTGCCAATGGAAAATCATGCCTGACCCACACCGACCGCGCCAAAGCATGCCAGTCATGCTAGATGCACCTCCATGCCAATAGAAAATCATGCCGACCACCTCTGCGCCATGCCAAACGCACCTCGCCATGGCCCCATGCCGCGCCACCATGCGGCCTTCCTCACGCGGCTATCAAAACGGCGTGCAACAATCAGCGGTTGCCCTTCAATCCCGGGCAAATCTGGCCGTCTAAGGTTACCAAACGACCTTTTCCACAAAACCCTTGGACCCACATGCCGAGCCAAAACCGACCCTAGCCCAAGCTAGCCACGCCATGCGCCTATGGAAAAACCCTTGGCACCACATGCCAAGCCAAAAACGCACCTAGCCCAAGCTAGCCACGCCATGCACCTATGACAAACCCTTGGCCCCACATGCCAATCCAAAACCGCAAATAGCCCAAGCTAGTCACGCCATGCGCCTATGGCAAACCCTTGGCCCCACATGCCAAGCCAAAACCGCACCTAGCCCAAGCTAGTCACGCCACGCCCAAGGCGAACCCTTGGCCCCACATGCCAGGCCAGACCAAACCTAGCCAAGCTAGCCGCGCCATGCCAAACACACTTTGCCTTGGCCCTAGCCATACTAGTCACATCATGCCAAGCCAAAACTCACCTAGCCTAAGCTAGCCACGCCCATGCACCTATGGCAAACCCTAGCCCCACATCTTAGAGCCAAAAACAGCACCTAGCCCAAGCTAGTCACGTCATGAGCCTATGGCAAACCCTTGGCCCCACATGCCAAGCCAAAACCGCACCTAGCCCAAGCTAGTCACTCCACGCCAAGGCGAACCCTTGGCCCACATGCCAGGCCTAACCAAACCTAACCAAGCTAGCCACGCCATGCCAAGCGTACTTTGCCTTGGCCCTAGCCATACTAGTCACATCATGCCAAGCCAAACGCCCTTGCCTTGGCCCTAGCCACGCCATACGCCCATGGCAAATTTTGGCCCCACATGCCAAGCCAAAATCGCACCTAGCCAAAGGTAGCCACGTCCAAGTCGAACCCTTAGCCCCACATGCCAAGTCTTATCTTAGCCGCGCCACCCTGTTGGCCCTCACTACGCGGCTACCAAAACGAAGGCGTGCAATAATCAACGGTTGCCCTTCAATCCCAGGAGCAAATCCTAGCCATCGAGGTTAGCGGAGCGACATATGGTAAACCTTTGGCGAAAACCTAAGTTTGGCCACGCCAAACCTTGCCATGCCAACGGAATGCCAACCTAGTCGCCGCCCACCACGTTGGCCCTCACTACTGTGACTACCAAAGCGAAGGCGTGAAGCAATCAACGGTTACCCTTCAATCCCAGGAGCAAATCCTAGCCATCCAAGGTTACAGACGACACATGGTAACCTTTGGCCCGAAACCTAAGTTTGGCCACGCCAAACCTTGCCATGCCAACGGAATGCCAACCTAGCCGCGCCACCACCTTTGCCCTCACTGCGCGGCTACCAAAACGAAGGCGTGCAACAATCAACGGTTGCCCTTCAATCCCTGGAGCAAATCCTAGCCATCTAAGGTCACCCGACGACACATGGTAACCTTTGGCCCGAAAACCTAAATTTGTCCACGCCAAACCTTGCCATGCCAACCTAGCCGCGCCACCATGTCAGCCCTCACTACGCGACTACCAAAACGAAGGCGCGCAACGATCAATGGTTGCCCCTCCTCTAAAGATGCAAAATCTCGACCGTCGAAGATCACCAGGCTGCCAAGTTTCCCGAGCTTGACTTGCCAAGCCACAACAACGTGCTACATGTTTTCTAATACATTCGGGACATCAACACAAACTGGGGGATCCTCTTTGGGTATTAGTTTGACGGTTTACAGAGTGCGGCGTACACTACGCCTGTCATAAGGAAGTGTCATAAGGGTGAGGCGGTTAGTAAATACGGGAAGTTATGTGGAAACTTTCATGAGACATAAAGCATATCGTTAACAACTTTATGGGACATCAATTCCGCGCGTTGCGATTTCATGAAAACCGGTTTCATGTGTTAACCACTTTATGGAATATCAATTCCATGCATAGGGTTACCACCTCCTCCCATTTACTTCCCCACTCCTTAATGAGACCAGGGTACGTTTTTACTCCGACTTGTATAAGTAGGTCTTACCTATTTCCATTGAACAACAAGTTTATACGGGAGATACAACACTCAGAAATACTTACTTGCTATCCCACCTTGGGAGCTCTCTCACTTTTCTGATTACAAGTCGTAGTAACCCTTCCTTGCTTCCCTCCCCAAAACTAACCCATTCTCCTCCACTTTGTGACTGAAGCAAGTCTGGAATGGCCATTTATTGGTTTAGGCCGGAATTGTACAGATTGATCTCTCGAATCTAAAGTACTCCTTGCAAGTACATTGTTTAGGGTTTAAATTGTTTCTCACTGCACACCCGCAATTATCCAGAAATCGGCGAAACTATTTTCACCTACAAACAATTGGAGACCACGGTGGGAGATCGGTCTATCGGTCCCAATATAAGTCTCTAAATACGTTTCTCTAAACAAGGAAGGATGGTTGGTCTTTGGACTGAATCTGTGTCCTCGGATCCTACTCAGGAAAACGGCAATATTTCAGCGCCCAAAAACACGACCAACGAAGGAGTTCCAAGGCTGATTGACCTAGTACGGGTCCAGGGGATTCACACCAAAAATATGGGTCTGATGAGAGATGCAATCAACGCCATACTAGATTTCCTCATAGACTGCCCGGCAGATGGCGGTTTGCATGCCTCGAAACTTCGGAGCTAAGGGGCCGGCGTCCCGGATGATCACTCTCAACCCAGCGGCTTCACTACCAATCGAGAGACTCGTAAGCCAAGAAGCGGCCTATTTGGTGGAAAACTTATGTGAACTATTATATCTTTCAAGGGATCAGCGGATGAAGCGTTCACCACCATCAATCGGATGCGTTAAGCGTGCCCTTGGTTCCTCCACGCCGAAAACAGCAAAAGCGAGGATTAGATTACATTAATAAAATCACGTTCACCGGCGGCGACATGATAGCGGAGGAAGGCCATAACCGCGCCCTACACGTCGGCTCGAATAAAAACGTGGAATTGAAGGGCTCCTCATCGACCGCAGAGAGCATCCTCCAATGTTGTCACCCTTAGGGCCAGCTCGGGACGGACAAAATGCGACCAAGCGAGGTTACACGAAAACCTACCACCATGACCCGATTTCGAGGGTAACCAAACCAATACATATGGGTATGTCGGTTTGAATCTATCGGTAGGATTTTGTCAGTCAAAAGTAAGATTCGAGGTAATTGAAAAAGGAGCGAGACTAGCACATGAAACTAGGAGACCATGGCTCCACGACAAAAGGATCATTCCTTTGACGTATCACCGGTCTTGAAAACCACACTAAACGGAGAAGTCATTACATCGTGCCGTGTATCTCCTATGCGCCAATCTGGCATGTAAATTTTTTATCCAAGACAGGGGAAGCAAGTCACAACCAACAAGGCTTACCACACCCCATTGCCGAAATGGAGGACCATTGAAGAAAGCGATAGTCCTACACACCCCCGCGGAGAAACTCATCCTCACATCACACCTTCGGAGAGAGGCGCACTCGCCTCCATCCACGAGGCCAGTCAGTGGTTCCAACCAAATGAGGACGAGCTTTTCATTACGGTCACGGCTTGAAAAGGGAAACAGAGTATATCAACGCGCATTTGTTAGCAATTAACAAGGGGGAGACCACCACCACAGTCTCTCCACCCAATTGAATACCCCGACTGGTGACGAGCCACGAGAGGAGATATCGGCGCACCACAACGGCTTCTGAGATTTTACACCTTGATTAACCACGAGATGAGCTTGAAATTGTTAATATCGGGAATGAGAATCTCCCGACTCGACTCATCTCCATAATATCGACTCTACATCTGAGACGAGCGCAAAAATTTGGTAGACCTCCTCAAGGAATATCAAGATGTGTTCGCATGGACGTACGAGGAAATGCGGCCTGGGACGAGAAGGCTGGTTACTCACCACTTACATGTGATATCCAGGATCCAAGCGGTCAAGAGACCCAAGACAATTAGGCATGATATTGAAGAACATATTAAGGAGGAAGTTCAAAAGTTATTGGTGGATGGTTTCATCAAACCAATCCATCACCCTACAGTTGGCAAACATAGTTCGGTAAAAAAGAAGAAAGGTCAAATCGGGTGTTGTGTCGATTTTAGGGATCTAAATAAATGTTTCTTTGAAGATGATTTTGGCTCCCCAACATCGACATGTTGGTAGATGCCACCGATGGACATGGCATATTTTCTTTCATGGACGGGGATAGTAGCTACAACCAAATAAAGATGTACGAGCATGATGCAAGCAAGACGGCTTTTCAAACTCCTCTCGGAAAATTTTACTATACTGTGATGCCCTTCGGTTTGAAGAACGCTGGCGCCACATACCAACGCCGTATGACCACCATTTTTTACGTCATGATGCACAAGCAAGTTGAGGATTATATAGATGACATAGTGTTCAAGTCAAAAACTCGGAAGGCTCACACAAGGATTCTACAACAGGTGTTCGAAGGATGCCGCGAATACAAGCTAAAAATGAATCCGTTAAAGTGTGCTTTCGGTGTCTCCTCGGGCAAGTTCATAGGCTTCCAAGTAACCTCTGAGGGGATCAAAGTTGGCCCAACCAAAACGCAAGCCATCCTCACAATCCACCACCGAGGAACGTGAAGGAACTCCAGAGTTTCATGGGAAAAATAAACTACATCCGTCGCCTTCATAACCGATTGGCTCAACTTATTTTCGTTTACCCCCTTACTAAAGAAAGGAGCAAGCTTTGTATGGACCACATTACAACGAAGCGTTAGGAGAAGATTCTTGAACATTATCTTCCCAGCGTCATGAGATCACCCATGCAAGGAAAGACCAGCTACACTCTAGCACTTTCGGTGACACTGTTGTTGGAGCTCTCCTCGCCAAGGAAGATGACGAAGGGATTGAATACCCATATACTATTTCAGTCGGACTTTGAGACGCCGAACTTAGGTATCTCAAAGCGAAAAGAGCATGCCTAGCTTTGGTCTACTCCATCCAGAAATCGGGCACTACCTGTGCCAGATAAAGTGGTGTTAATATCCAAGTAGATCACGTAAAGTTCCTCCTCTCAAAACTCTGCTATGATAGGAAGGTAGGACAAATGGCTCCTCCGGATGTCGAGTCGACATAATGTGCTTCCCCGAGGGCCGTCAAAGGACATGCGATTGCGAGATTTGTTGGCGGCATTTCCGGGGAGAAAATCTTTGTAACATTACGTGAAGACCTCCCTAGACTTTCCGAAATCTCTTTCATCCAAGAGGAAACACGGCTATTGTTTTAGGCGTCTCGCCAACCCTAACAACTGCATTGATACGGGGAGGAGCCGACGTGGTTCTAGTATCCCTAGCTGGAGAAGGTTACTCACACTCCTTCAAGCTAGACATCCCTCGCACGTGATTGGCAGTAGTATGAAGCCTTCCTCATTGGGTTGTCCTTGGCTAAACAAGACGAAGCCACACGTTTGAAAATAAGGGGACTCTAAACTCGGGTCAACCAAGTAAACGGAGTATACGCTACGAAGGAGGTAACCTTAGCCCCATATAGATCCAGAAGTGCAAAAGCTATTTGAACTACTTGGCTGACCTTAATGATCGCCATATCGGGCGCGGCGGCAACCAACATGCGGGCTTCCTAGCAACATTAGCATCGAAGCTATGACTTGAAGGCCTTGAGGAAACTTTGACGGTGAAAGAAGGGTAGTGGCTCAATGTGGCTTTACAACTGAAAAAAGATGAAGTTGATGGTGAAGAACACGATTATCCAAGAGCTTGCAGTTCACTCTTTCAAGGAAAGGTCGAGTCTTAAAACCTTGCGTGATTTCTTCATGCTTGAGGGGTACTCTATCATCGAAATCAGATGACTCTTTTTCAAGATGCCTCGGAGAAGAGGGAAGCACATCAACATCTCAATCGCATCCATTGTGAGATCTGCAGACGGACGGTATTGGTTGTAACCCTCTATCGTCGTTTATAACACCTTGCCAATTATTGGCCGAGATGGAGGTCCAAGCTCGGTTACTTCAAAAGAACCAATTCCATTTGTCAAGCGCCCATTTGCATCAATTAGAAATTTTCAACATTGGTCACAGGGGGCGAAGCTGCGTACATCGATTTTCGCGACGGGATACTCCTACCTGATGAGAAGAGAGGCATCCAAAATAAAACAAATATCCAAGAGGTTCGTATTCCACGAAGGGATCTTATATCGTAAAAGCTTTGGAGGAGTCTTTTGCGATGTTTGAATCGAGTAGAGGTCCCAATCATATCTTTGAAGGAGATGCCTGAAGGAGAAAACCAAGGAAAGCGGAAGTTATTTCTCCAAATACGAGAAGTACTGTTGGCGACCATGGAGGAAGACGCAGCTATTTTCGTCTGAGGTGCAAGGAGTGTCAGTCCACGGGAACCTTATTCATATACTAGGCAACCACTCTGCATTCGATAAGCAGTCCATGGCCCTTTCATAGCTTGGGACTCGACATCATTGGGAAGATAAACCCACCATCCTCAAAACATCACGAGTATGTAATAACAGCAACCTAATACTTTACCAAATGGGTCGAAGCCATAGCTTTACGAGGAACGAACGGAACCACGATTGCGTCATTCATTAAGAAGTACATTATCTGCCATTTTGGCGTGCCTTAACATATCGTCACCGACAATGGCACCCCTTTCGCGAACATGCAAGTACGAGTTGCTCGAGAAATACGGAATTAAACAAGTCCTCTCCACCGTATACTACCCTCAAGGGAACGGGCAGGTGGAAAGCACCAACAAAACTACGATTCGAATCCTCAAGTCAGGCGGACAATGCACGATAATCCTCGAACATGGCATGAGCAATTGCCCATGGCACTGGGCGACGGACGTCACCAAGAAGTTGCACTGGGTCTCTCCTTATTCTCTTGTTTTGGCGCGAGACGCTATCCTCCCGCGGAAATTAAAATCCCATCAGCCAGGATTACCGAAGCAAGTGGAGTTCGATGGAATGAAGCTGAAGCCTTAAGTGCCAGGGTTGTGGAATTGGACACTGTATACTCCAGGAGGGCTAAAGCGGAATAACACGTACAGGCATACAAAACGGAGGTTTCCAAAGCATACAACAAGACCGTGAAACCTCCTAATTTTCAAATAGGAGACTTGGTCTCAAGACTCTAAACACATCAGAAGGCGCATCGACGCAAAATTCTCAAAAGGGAAGGTCTTATATAGTCACGTAAAGCATACAACAGATGGGTACTACAAAGTCATTAAGGAGGACGTGGGAAAGCTGGAAGCGGTCATAAACGGAAATGGCTAAAGGCATACTACGCCCGAACACCTCCTCACTTGCCGAGTATCACAAGCACGGATATCCATGCATCTTTTCCACTTTCTTCCATACCAGTATTGAGTTTTATTTCATTTTGATTGAAGCAAATCAATAAAGTTCTCTTGTTCTTTCAAAAAAAAAAAAAAAAACATGCTCAAAACCGAGAAAGAAACCCAAACATATCACAACCACATAACTCGAAAAGCATGAGTCAAAAGATGGTAATCTCTAGAAAGAATCATCCCCAAACGACTTTGATACCTCTCAGTCTTGCTCTTCAAATTCTGGATTGACTCTTCCACCTTCTGTGACTCCACGGCCAAGGTTTTCTTCTATTTCAGAATAGCTTTTGTAGCAGGGACCACGCCAGCAAGAATACCAGCCCGGTCGAATTTCACAATTTCAAGACGATACCGCAACCAACTGTTGATGGTGGAATTTCATTTAAGGTTGAAATTGTAAAAGCCAGAAAACTATGCGCTGACATCTTGTAAAAGATAAGGCCATCAATAAGTGTTGGATACTCCCTCACTTAATTCACCTAGAATGGAGCATGTGGCAACAATCCCATTCGTGAATACGAAATTCATCCGGTTGGAGCATGTAGCAACAATCCCATATACCTCCTGTGAATTTCTAGCATTATTAATTGTCGTGTCGGCCTTGTATTTCTTGTACTCATTATCGGTGCGGCATGATTTATCGAGTGTTGCTCTTATAGAGCAACACGAACCTCCAAACATTATAATGAAAACATGTACGAAATACCCATCTGGTGACTCTCGGTGTGTTATACTACCGATTGAGCCCTCTCGGTGTGTTATACTAGCGATTGAGCATCCGGACCGACCGCACCCGATCCGAATATGATCATTGATCATCCGACTCCACAAGCATGATTGGATGACCCATTAATTCCATCACCCCCGAAGGTATGGAATATCCAGCGCCAAACCACGCGGACCACCGCATGGTCGGCCTCACGAGAGATTGGCTAGCTTGCCAAAACGTCCAAACCAGAGCGTATGGGCGGAAAACCTAAATTAGGGTTTGCGGCATATTACATGTGTCGCAAAACGGTCTCAACCATCCATCTTCGCGGTATAGATGGAGGGTGTAGATGAAGATTCAAAGGGCCCGAGAGCATGTCAACACAATCACCGTGGGCGCCATAACTTGACCAATCGGTCGGGACCAACCATGGTTGGTTATCCTGGTCGTGCGCCCAAACGAGCATGGTTACAGTAGTGAAAGCCAAATTAGGGTTTGAGCATCACGAGCGTCCATCTTCTCCCGGCACGAATGGAGGGTCCAAGATTATATTAAGAAGGTCCTGGTCATACCGGCATGACCACCGTGGGCCCATCTATCCCCTCACCCGATTCGGCCAAGGCATATCATGCACGATTTATTCCAAGACGCACTCAAACTAGCGTGGTCACACCTCCCAAACCGCAAACTAATCTAATGGCTCAACTTCGCGGACGATTTGGGTGGTTCGGATCACGTTTTCATGGGATAGTCGGGTGTAGGCGTGAACACCAGCCTACCATTTAAACGCCAGACCGCTTGGCCAAGACCGACCAAGTTAGGTCATCTTGGAATGCGTGCCGGAAGTGAGCATGGTGCGCGGCTTTTTGCGGTACCAAATTCTATTACAAAATCGATCTCCACCAATCCTCTTTGCCGGTCAAATTGAGTGGTCTAGATTGCACCTTCATGGGACAGTAAGATATGGACGTGTACACGTATGTTTTCTACACGCATGCCCGGTCGGTCCTTTCCAAAAACCTTCCCATGCTTGGTTTCGACCAAGCTGAAGAGTGATGCTTGCGCACCTCTTCAAAAACCTTAATCCATTAACGGTCCCAGATGAGTGTCTCAAAGATCATCTCGTCCGTCCAACTTCACCATCTTGGTTATACAATCCGTTAAGAGTTAATTGGTCGGTGAGGCGTCGCCACCCATCACTTTACCACACCATGATGCAAGACACATGCATAAAATACACATGATACTTAACAAGTATCAACTTCCCAATAACGCTTGTGATTATTCATTGACATTACATGCTACCTTTCATGGATCCACGATCCACACATTCAGACATCAATCATGTCACAAACTGGGGATACATCGGGTATTAGTACGGCGGTTTACGTGCGTGCGGCGTGCAACGCGCCATCACAAGAACGTGTTAGGAAGTTATGGACGGTTAGCGATGACAGGAGAAGTGGGCAAGACCGATCGTGTAGCATCGACACACAACTCCACTACTCCATCACTCCACTTCCTCCACTTCCCACGAGAGACGTGAATAAGGCTCAATGACTTGTATAAATAAGTTCTCCTCCCTATTTCCACCAACAAGAGCAAGTCGCACAAAATATAAACCAAGTGTTAATACAAAACACCTAAGGCGATAGCTTGCATCCCGTAAAGCGGTTAAGCTTTCTATTAAAAGTCAAGCAAGCCAACACCTTCACAATCTCAACACTTTCTTCGCTTCCCTCCCTAAGATCAACCCCATCTCCTTCACTTTGTGACCGAAACAAGTCCTGGGAACGGCCATTTCTTGGTTTAGTAGGACTTGCATAGATTGATTTCCCAATCTACAAGCACTCACCGCTTGCAGTTGCATTCGTTTAGGGTTTAGATTCATTCCTCATCCACACCCCAAATTACCAAATCCGGCAGAGTACTTTTCACCCATAAACAATTGGCGACCACAAAGTGGGAGGTTAATCTCGGTTGTAAAGTCAATTTCTTCAAATTCGATTCAATTTTATCAATTTCAAAAGGGTATATCTTAGAATCAATTCAATCAACAATTCATTTCAAGATGGTGGAATTAATGTCCGGATCAAAGAATCAATTTCGATGGAGCTAGTATGGATAATAATCGTAGTGTCGAAGTACCTGGCCGGTGGAGCCACCATGGTCAATACATCTCGCGGGAGTCGTCACTTACCATCGCACCAGCCAGTAGGGAAATATTCCAAGAATGTAACGCCTCCCATCACCCAGCCGAGGCGCCGCAAACCCCTAAGCATCTCCTCAAGTGTAACACCTCCGGTAGTTACCAGAGAGCAACAACTTTCACTCCTTCATCGGGACGAGGAGCGGGAGGCACAAGAGGAGGGACACCGTCTATTACTATTGCGAGACTTGATGGAGAAACAGGAAGTTCTTGCTAAGACTCAAACGGATATGGACGAACTCGGAAATAGGTACTCACTTTCCTTAAAACTTTGACGAACGATTGCCGCAAGATTCACGGCAACCCTTGAGTCGGCAAGAGATGCATTCAATACACGAGCAAAGCGTTTCCACTCGGACCCACATGAATGAAGAAACTCGTGTTGCTCCCGAGCGCCAAAGGAGAGGGACCAACCTTTCCAACTTTATTACACGTGAGGATCTCGGGAACGACTTCTCCAAAATCGAGAAAAGGGGACGAACGGATGTACACCAATATCGGCCCACCGTACACTCAAGATGTACAACGAATTCCTCTTCCAAGAGGTTACACCTCTCCCGTTCTCCCTCTATGATGGTACGGTAATGCTCGTGAACACGTCTCTCGATTCTTGGAATCCTTGGGGAACATTAATACAATCATGTTCGCTGCGCCAAAGAATTCTCGAAATCACTTACGGGGAGGGCGTACACTGGTACAACAACATCGCGCCTAACAAAGATATCCAATTGGAGCGAGATGGTCATTGCTTTCTACGAGAAAGTATTTCTTCGTGTCTCAACAAATCACCTTTCGATCTAGGAAGAATTCTTGCCGGGACAACGAGCATCCTAACGATTTCGTCAAAAGGTTCAGAGCCCAAGCGCTGGATTGTCACGACCCGAATGTCACCGAACGACAATTGGTGGAGTTGTGCATCAACGAGATGATACCCATATACCGCTTCGTTAGAGAGTCTGTGCTTTCAAACGTTCTCGAACTCCATGAAGTCTGCCAAGCGTTCAAGTAACAACTGCACCGGCGTTGCTAAAAAGAAACCAGTAGTTCGAAGTGAAGATTCACGTGAAAGTCGAGGGAGCGGCGCCTCACGAACAAGCGATACAATGATTTTGGTCCTTCGTGAGTGTAGTGGGCGGAGGAGAAAAAGGAAAGCTCCAAAGTGACGGAACAACAAACCAAGCGGACATCCCCAGGCACACAAGACTTCGTCTCGGAAAGGAGCGGACAAAGCTCCTGCACAAGACACCGAAGATACATGTTTTCCTTTCCACATGAATGAAGTGATAGAACTCTTGGAAGCATGGATCCAAGACGATGCCGATCAAGCTTCCTCTATCAGGCCTCTCCAACTGAGAAAGACATGGAAGATCCCAAATACCGTTGCTACCACGATTCGTACATCATCCAACCAAAGATTGTAACGAGTTGAAATAAATATTAAGGGAAAAGATAGAGACAGTGGGGAACTCCATCTTGGAAACGAAGGTGTTAGAGAGACCCTCTCCCTATCGAGAAGCGCATGATTTTCTCGGGGATTAAGTCCGCAAGACTATACAATCTATGATGGAGCACTTGTGTGAAATTCTATACTTCTCCAAAGGGAAGCGTCAAGACATATTTACGGCCCTCAACCACGTTGTGTCATGCATACGTTTGTATCGTATGCGATCCGTGAACCCCTAACCTTTAGGAAAGGACGAACAAGGGAGATGGGACTCCTAAGCGTCACTCGTTTGAGAGACATTGAGTTCGATAGAGCGTTGATTGATACGGCTTCCGATTTAACATCATTATCTTGTCAAGACCTTGAGAGCGGCAAAGATTTCAAAGGGGAAAGTTTACTTGTCACCCAACCGTGATTAAAGATTCGGAAGGAAACTAAGAGATGCATATGGATATATCGATCTCAAAGTCAAATTGGGGGATGCCTCGACACAAGAAAAGTTCTACATAGTCAAAGATCATCCCAACTACGACATGATCCTAGGACGCTCTTGGATGCATGGCAACAAAGCCATACTAGAAGTCTGTCCTCTACCGGGTTTCGATACCGAAAGAATCTCCAACATGCCTTCTCGACCTCGATGATTGTTTATTGCCGCACCAAAGTAGCTTGCCAATGCGACACAACTTCCCGGGAGAGAGCCTTGTCAACACACACCGAAAGGTTCCGATCTCAAGTAAATCTGCCACGCAACCTCTTTACAACCCGCCGCTCCTCATTCCGACAAGTCCTGGGACTCGGCTCCAACCAACAAACCAACCCCTCGCTGGGGAGATGTGAATGGGAAAGCCGGTCCTTTCAAACGTTTTATCAAGAGCGTAGAGGCTGTCTTGGTCAAAGACGATAAGGCCAAGGTCCAAGTATCTCGCACGCCCAAACCCATTTGGAATTGGAGACACAGTGACGAAGACGACTACATTCAAGGTTGGGAGCATGACGGTGAAAATGATCACTCCACCCGACTCACCCACCGAAAGAGAAGAGGAACCGCACTGCAGCAGATGTTATCCTAGGCGGCTAATGCAAGCTCATCAACGCCGATAAACTAGAAGGCATAACAATTCACTCACAATGGCTCAAACCCTACCGAACTTAAGACGTTTGTCTTTACCACTTTCAGGGTCCTCCACCCTTTAAAAACTATTTGTGCTATTTTTTTCCAGCGTGTTTCCTTTTACAATTTCATGTCATACTTGTAATTCCCCGTAAAATGATTGCAATACTCCTGCATTCATAGTTAGGACTTTCAATTTTCAATTTTCAATTTAATTGAAGCATTATTTCCACCGAGAACCTCTCTACCCCTAAAAACAAAAAGTCCGGGTCGGCCCTAAATCAACCCATTAGAGCATGGGAAGGGAAACCTTATGCAAACATCTCATGAGAAGAAAGAAATGAACGTGTGCACAAAAGGAAATGATATGAGCCATACGCGGCCAGAAGACGGAAGATCTTGCATCGGGAACACAGTCCGTGGATATTTCATTATGGCATTATTTCTTTTTATCACAAAAAGAGTTATGTGTAAAGCGCACCCTGCTGAGAAGAATCGATTAAGTCTTGACAAGGAGGTTATAAAAAAAAAAAAAAAAAAAAAAAAAAAAAAAAAAAAAAAAAAAAACCTTTATTCAAACAATCAAATGGAAGAAACCTTTGAACTCAGTACCACTTGAGTACAATGAAGATGTTCAAATGTACGGAATATACTTGGAAAGCGGAAAAAGAAGAAAAAGAGGTTTTGTCGTCAAGAGGATCGACATGCCTGCACCACTGCCTGGGTTACGCCATCGCCATCACCTGATGCTCCTCCTTCGAATCTACCTCAACTTCGCATCAGGCATCTCGTGAAGACACTCCATCCCAACATCATGAATGGGAGCATTAAAGAGCGCATCGACATTAGAGTCGTACTCAATTGCTTTGGGATGTTCGGGTTCCTACGGATCGGGTAATCACACTTATCTTCATTCGTGAGGATGTTTATGCTCAACTCTCGCCTCTTGGCGGCCGTATCTCTATGCCCTTGCGCTTTACCAAGATTTCTGCAACGCTTCCTCACGCCTCCACCGCTCCTCATGTCGATCGCATTTGAAAGCGCCGAGGTCGTCCACAGCGTGGCGAGGTGCGGGATAGACATCCCCGTATAGCACGGGTGACTTCACGAAGTGAAGATCGATCTTAGCCGTACTTCTTCATGCTCATGGTTTGGGCTTGTCAACTTGAAGCTTCTTTTTGAGAAGCGTGAGAATGATCGGGCCCACCGCTTAAGGAGGAATGCAAAGGAGAAGAGGTTATGAGCACAAAAAAAAATCATCAATCAATCAATCGATCGGTTAATCGGGAGATCGAGATAAGTGCGGAGCTTGAAGATGCACGAGATATAGAATAAATGACTAGCATTGAGATGATTCTTTATAATCTCGCAAGTCTAAAGAATCCCGGGGAGAAAAGAATGCTTTACTTACCACCACATAAAGGCTACACATTCTGGGATAACAATCAACGATTCTTATGAGATACATATGAGGAAAGGCTGTGGATGGGACTACACCTAACCTAAAGGAAGGGACCAAGCTCGGATATACACAAGGGGAACCAA
>JAJJWW010019458.1:0-16835 GCA_023531295.1 Papaver armeniacum
CATCATATTGCCTTTATTCCATTAGGATGGCCACCCTCACGACCATTGTAGATGTAGAAAATCCTGCTACTACATCCAAAGAACTATACTAAGAAAGTAATACGCGTAAACATGAAAGAACACAAGATATACGTGGTTCGGCATGATTACCTACGTCCACGGGGGTTAAAGGATGATCTTATTACTTGATTCAAGGTTACAAGACGAGTGTTTCTCTTAACGCTCTAAGTATGCTCTCCTCTCTCTCCTGTTACTTGAGTTTTACCTCTCTACACGGTCTATATTTATAGTTACAGGTGATGATACATCCAAGTGCTTTACGGTGTTAGGCACAGCGTAGCTTCCTTGATGTTCTTCTCGGGTGATCGTTGATACCTCGGCCCGATGTTCTTATTTGTTCGGTCGAGATGCCTAGCCGAGTGATGTCTCCTTCTGCTATCCCGTCACTCGATGTCGCTCACTTGGTGGGGATGGTCGATGTCGCCCTTTGGATCCTTGGCCGAGTCTTCCTTGACCGAGCTCTTCTTATCTCTTTACCAACTCTGTCAGCGCATTTATTGCTCCAGCACCCGATGACCATCACATCATAACTTTCCCCTTTTTCGTCGACTTCTCGAGCTGTCTCCGCCCCTCTTTCCTCGCGCCCAGATTCGGAGAAGCGATCCGGTACTCTAAATGCATTCTTTCCCCGTTACACCATGGCTTAGGATTATTCCACCTGTCCCTGTGGATTATTTACACCTACAACCATATTTTTTCTTATCGCCATATTAAAGTCTCATAAGTGGTGATCTTCCCAAGATGTGCACTCGAGTTTGCAGCTTGATCAACTTTGCTGTTGTATATGCCCAAGCATGCTTCCTGGTTTATCTGACGCAACATCTTTATTGCGCTCACCATCATTCTCACCAACCTCATCCCATATTTGTTGTAATTACTCCGGATGAATGTTAAGGTCATCCATCTTCTTCACATCCCAATTTGATAACAAGTTTGCCAAGGATGTAGAAGGAATCTTTTATCTCCAGTTAATCTGTGTGAGTTGTCTATAGAAATTTCTCCATTATCAGACACGGCATTATGTGATGTATTACGTTCTATGTTTGGATTTTTACTGGGGAGCCCAACAAAAACTGTAAATTTTGCCGAGGACAAGTCGAGCGGAATTCTTTCCGATGGAGCTCTTCATTGACGACATGGGCGGGCTTACAAAATGTAGAACTAGTTTAATTTTTGGATTTGTTATTCACCACACAGTTATGGTTTTAATTTAATATTTTTGAAAATGTGATTGTCAGAGTTGCCATCGCCTGCAACATATACGAATGGTACTATTAGCTAGTAGTTTAAAATTGAAATGAATTGAATTTGATTTGGGAAACCATATGCAGTCTCAGGGTTGTTAGTTACGACATTATGATCCTCCAAAATATGCAAGGTTCATGGTCGTTATAGATCAAATTCCACAAAGTATTTATCAAATTCATAGAATAAAATAAAATATGTTGAAGAATAAACCAAGATACTATAAAGAAAACAGAAGGGATCAACAAGAGTTGTTGATACAGTAGTATGGATCAACTATGAGAGTTGACATGAAGTGGATGGATCAACAAGTATTGTTGACGCGTGGTACGGTATTTAGAAGTTTACTTGAGTTGCAAGTATTACTGGTTTTAAGAGTTTGTTTACGTAAGAATTTTCTAGAAGTTTCTTTGTTAGAGTTTGATTATGTTAGGAAAGTCTTTTTGCTTGAGAGTCAAGTTTGTTAATCATATAAATAGGCTGCTAAGCCATGAGTCGAAATATATATCAATTGAAGAGAGTTTGTTTTGAGTTTAGTTCTGTTTTGTTTCAAGTCTTTGATATCGGATTTTCTACATCGTATCGAGCACAGTATCGGAGTTCTAGGGCTGGGTATGCGTTGTTGATTTGAAGAAGATGACAAGTTTAAGTTCAATTAAGGTTCCTGTGTTTGAAGGTAAAAACTTTGAACGGTTTCTTGGAGGTTGCGAGATGGAGAATATTTTCATATTCCAAGAAGTATGGGATATCGTGAAAGATGGTTATGTAGAACCAGCGAGAAGGAGTTGTACTTGAAGGAGGCTGCGCAAACTCTCGTTAAGCGAAAACGAAAGAAGAATTCTAAAGCTACATATATTCTTCATCGGGGTATTCATGAATCTCTCATGGATAGAGTTATCTACATCAAAGAAGTTAAAAGAGCTTGGGATGGTTTGATAAGCTATTACGAGGATCGACAAGGTCAAAAGGTTAGATTACAAACCACGAAAAAGAAAATATGAATTATTACAGATGGAGATAACTGAAACAATCTCAGAATTTTTCTCAAAGACACTGAAACTTGTTAATGAGATGAAAGCCAATGGTGATACTATAGAAGATGCAATAATTGTGGAGAAGATTTTAAGAAGCCTGCCTGAGAAGTTTGAATCAAAGGTTACTGCCATAGAAGAATGCAACACAATTGCAACTATGACTCTTAATGAGTTGTTGGGTTCATTACAAGCTTATGAACAAAGACTATTAGAGAAAACAACTGCTGCAAAACAAGTTGAAGAGGCTCTTCAGAGTCAAGTTAGCTGGAAAGGCAATCAAGGAAAATCTAATCTTTGGAGGTTTTCAAGGAAGATATAACAATGGAGGCTATCGGGGAAGGAAACCAATAGATAGAAGCAAAATTCAATGTTTTAATTGTGGAGACTTTGGACACTTTGCTGCGAGTGTTCAAAACCAAGGAAGACGATTGCTAATAACTACAAAGCAAATTTCAAAGCAAATTTAGCGAGAAAGTCAAGAAGAAGATGAAGAAGAAAAGAAAATTTGAAAATATGTTGTTGGCTTGTCATACACACGAAGAATAGCCTCAACATAGGTGGTATCACGGATCTTTTGGTTGCGGTAATCATATGTGTGGAAGAAAAGATTTGTTTGATAATCTTGATGAATCGGTACGTTCAAGCTGTGAAGTTTGGAAACAATTCTACAATTCAGTTATGGGAAAAGGAAGGATTGGAATAGTTGAAGAATGGTGCAAAAATATATATTATGGATGTGTTTTATGTACCAGGTTTGCATCAAAATCTTTTGAGTATGGGTCAATTATCTGAAAGAGGTTACTCTATGAACATCTTCAATGGTGTTTGTACAATTCGAGATCGTTTTAGAAGACTTATTACAAGAGTGCAAATGACTAAGAATAGATTGTTTCCTTTGAATATTCAGTATCAAAAGGAAAGATGTTATAGTAGTCATGTTCATAATGATGCTTGGTTGTGGCACAAGAGAATGGGGCATGTGAACTTCAATAGTTTACTAACCTTATCAAAGAAAGAGATGGTATCTGGATTACCTTTCATTGAACTTCCAGAAACAAGATGTGAAAATTGCATATTTGGCAAGCAACACAGAGAACCATTCCCAGTCAACAAAGCTAGAAGAGCTGATCAACAATTGGAGATTGTTCATAGTGATTTGTGTGGTCCTATTGAAGTAACTTCACATGGAGGTAATAATTATTTCATAACTTTCATTGATGATTTTAGTAGGAAAGCATGGGTATATTTGCTTAAACAAAAAAGTGATGCTTTTCATGCTTTTAGAAGTTTCAAAGCTTATGCTGAGAAACAAATTGGTAAGAGTATCAAAATTTTGAGAACTGATAGAGGAACTGAGTATTTCTTGTTGTTGACAATTTTATGGAAGAGCATGGCATTCAACATCATTAATGACAAGATATACACCACAACGAATGGAGTTGAAAGGAAGAATAGAACCATAATGGAGATGGCAAGAACAATAAGAAGAACAAAAGATTTACCAAAAGTTTTTGGGGTTATGTAGTTGACACAGTTTGTGTATTTACTCAACGGATGTCCTACAAAATAGTCGAACAACAAAACACCGGAAGAAGCATGGAGAGGAGTAAGACCAAGTGTAAGACATCGAGAATTTTGGGTGCATTGCATATGCACATGTGCCAAAAGAATTGAGAAAGAAGATGGATGATAAGAGTGAAAAATGTATTCTTGTTGGTTACTGATTCAGTGACTAAAGGATACAAGTTATATAATCCAGAAACTAGGAAAATAGTTATAAGTAGAGATGTTATATTTGATGAAGATTCACAATGGAATTGGAATAATGGATCAACAAGGGATGTTGATCCACATGATATTGGATCAACTAGAAATGTTGATCCACATGCTGTTGTCAGAACAGTTCCAATTGTAGTTGAAGAAGAAGTGCAAACTCAAGACAATGTGGAAGAACAACATGAAGAAGCAAGAACAGAAGTAGTACAACAACAAGAAACTACAAGACCAAGAAGAAAATATGTCATACCTGCTAGGTTGAATGATTATGTTTTAACAAGAGATGATGAAGATGATGATGATGTTGTGAACTTTGCATTGTTTGGAGATTGTGATCCTGTAGCTTATGAAGAATCATCTAAAGAACAAGGTTGGATTCAAGCCATGAATGAAGAACTCAAGTCAATTGAGAAGAATAACACATGGGAGTTAACAGAACTTCCACCGGGAAAGAAACCCATTGGTGTTAAGTGGGTTTATAAAACTAAATATAAGGCAAATGGAGAAATAGAGAAGGAAAGCAAGGTTAGTTGCTAAGGGATATAGACAAAGAAGAGGAGTAGATTACTCGAAGTGTTTGCACCAAAGTTGCAAGACTTGATAATAAGGATGATCATTGCTTTAGCCGCACAAAAGCAATGGAAGATATTTGAGATGGATGTGAAGTCGGCATTCTTGAATGGAATATTAGAAGAAGAAGTTTATGTAGAGCAACCAGTGGCTACATTATGGAGGAAAGAGAATGAAGTATACAAGCTAAACAAAGCTTTGTATGGTTTGAAACAAGCACCAAGAGCATGGTATACAAGAATAGATTCTTATTTTTCTCAAGAAGGGTTTTACAAGATGTCCACATGAGCATACTTTGTATTTGAAAAATGATGGTGCTTGGCAATCATATTATTGTGTGTACGTATGTGGATGATCTCATATTTACTTGAAATAGTCTTTGAGATGATTAAGGAATTCAGGGAAGATATGGTGAAGGAGTTTGAGATGACAGATCTTGGTTTGATGTCATATTTCCTTGGTATTGAAGTACATCAAACTGAAAGAGGAATTTTTATTAATCAACAAAGGTATGCTGAAGGAATTTTGAAGCGTTTCAAGATGGATAATTGTAATCCAATCCTAACACCAATAGAAGAAAAATTGAAGTTGACAAAAGATGGATCGGGAGAGCTTGTGAATTCAACGGGAATTTAAAGGTCTTGTTGGATGTTTAAGATATTTGATTGCTACAAGACACGACATCATGTATGCGATTGGTTTGGTTAGTAGGTTCATGGAAGCTCTAGACAATCACATTTACAAGCCGCAAAACGTATTCGAAGTATGTAAAAGGAACAACAAGCATGGGAATACTTTATACTATCTCGAGAAGATCCAAAGCTGGTTGGTTTCCTTTGATAGTGATTGGGTGCGGAGATACGAAGGAAGAAAAAGTACATCGAGGTTATGGATTTCAGTTGGGTCTTTGGATTTTTTCTCTTGGTCATCTAATAAGCAACAAGTTGTTGCATTGTCTACTGACAGAAGTTGAGTATATAGGCGTATGGTTAAGAATGGTTAAGAATGATCTTTGAAGTCTTTGTTTCAAGAAGAAGACACCAACAACAATAGTTTGTGATAATAAGTCGACAATATCACTAACTAAGAACCTCGTATTTCATGGGAGAAGCAAACACATTGATATTAAGTATCATTACATTAGAGAGCTTGTCAACAATAAAGAAATAGTTTGTAGAGTTTGTTGAAAGTGAAGAGCAAGTGGCTGATATTTTCACCAAGTCTTTGAAGTCTAACACTTTCATTTATTTGCGAGGAAAGTTGGGAATGATTAGCAAAGAGTATCTTGGTTTAAGGGAGGATGTTGAAGAATAAACCAAGATACTATAAAGAAAACAGAAGGGATCAACAAGAGTTGTTGATACAGTAGTATGGATCAACTATGAGAGTTGACATGAAGTGGATGGATCAACAAGTATTGTTGGCGCGTAGTACGGTATTTAGAAGTTTACTTGAGTTGCAAGTATTCTTGGTTTTAAGAGTTTGTTTACGTAAGAATTTCTAGAAGTTTCTTTGTTAGAGTTTGATTATGTTAGGAAAGTCTTTTTGCTTGAGAGTCAAGTTTGTTAATCATATAAATAGATTTTTGCTAAGCCATGAGTGAAAATATATATCAATTGAAGAGAGTTTGTTTTGAGTTTAGTTCTGTTTTGTTTCAAGTCTTTGATATCGATTTTCTACAAAATACGTATTTTACCCTTTGGATCCATTGCATTGGTGACTTCCCAGGAGTTAATTTTGTAACCCCGTGTAGCTAAGCTCGAAGATCATACGAGTATGATGGGACAAGTTGAGCACTCCACTCGACATGCGCACTCATAACTCTATAAACAAGTTGAATCAATATCTTGGTTTTCTTACTACTTGCCGAATGGTTATGGATTTCTTTTTTTACAAATGTTTGATTGTCGATTGAGTTTCCATTGCGAAACCAGCGAATCCGAATGGTGTAAGTAGCTTTAAGCCGAATTGGATTGAGTTGATTTACATAATAGATACACCCGGCTACGTATGACATAACGGTACCAATTAAGATCACTAATATCTAGGAGACATTTGGCAGTACCACCAATACTTCCGGTTGTGTTCATTGATGGTCTTCCCAGAAATATGGTGAAGCCGAGACAAATTCGAGGTTTGAATATCAAACATGCACGAAGATATGAATTTCACTCATTTCTTAAGTTTGGGAACACTAACCAGTGTGATCGTCAGTCTGTCTATTTTGATACACACGAGTTTCTCTCTTACTGAAGGCACCCCCAATGAAAGAGGTTACTCTATGAACATCTTCAATGGTGTTTGTACAATTCGAGATCGTTTTAGAAGACTTATTACAAGAGTGCAAATGACTAAGAATAGATTGTTTCCTTTGAATATTCAGTATCAAAAGGAAAGATGTTATAGTAGTCATGTTCATAATGATGCTTGGTTGTGGCACAAGAGAATGGGGCATGTGAACTTCAATAGTTTACTAACCTTATCAAAGAAAGAGATGGTATCTGGATTACCTTTCATTGAACTTCCAGAAACAAGATGTGAAAATTGCATATTTGGCAAGCAACACAGAGAACCATTCCCAATCAACAAAGCTAGAAGAGTGATCAACAATTGGAGATTGTTCATAGTGATTTGTGTGGTCCTATTGAAGTAACTTCACATGGAGGTAATAATTATTTCATAACTTTCATTGATGATTTTAGTAGGAAAGCATGGGTATATTTGCTTAAACAAAAAAGTGATGCTTTTCATGCTTTTAGAAGTTTCAAAGCTTATCTTTGAGAAACAAATTGGTAAGAGTATCAAAATTTTGAGAATCGATAGAGGAGGCTAGTACACTTGTTGTTGACAATTTTATGGAAGAGCATGGCATTCAACATCAGCTATGACAAGATATACACCACAACGAATGGAGTTGCGAAAGGAAGAATAGAACCATAATGGAGATGGCAAGAACAATAAGAAGAACAAAAGATTTACCAAAAAGTTTTTGGGGTTATGTAGTTGACAAGTTGTGTATTTACTCAACAGATGTCCTACAAATAGTCGAACAACAAAACACCGGAAGAAGCATGGAGAGGAGTAAGACCAAGTGTAAGACATCCGAGAATTTTTGGGTGCATTGCATATGCACATGTGCCAAAAGAATTGAGAAAGAAGATGGATGATAAGAGTGAAAAATGTATTCTTGTTGATTTTTGATTCGGTGACTAAAGGATACAAGTTATATAATCCGAAACTAGGAAAATAGTTATAAGTAGAGATGTTATATTTGATGAAGATTCACAATGGAATTGGAATAATGGATCAACAAGGGATGTTGATCCACATGATATTGGATCAACTAGAAATGTTGATCCACATCTTTCTTTGTCCCAAACAGTTCAATTGTAGTTGAAGAAGAAGTGCAAACTCAAGACAATGTGGAAGAACAACATGAAGAAGCAAGAGCAGTAGTACAACAACAAGAAACTACAAGACCAAGAAGAAAATATGTCATACCTGCTTTAGGTTGAATGATTATGTTTTAACAAGAGATGATGAAGATGATGATGATGTTGTGAACTTTGCATTGTTTGGAGATTGTGATCCTGTAGCTTATGAAGAATCATCTAAAGAACAAGGTTGGATTCAAGCCATGAATGAAGAACTCAAGTCAATTGAGAAGAATAACACATGGGAGTTAACAGAACTTCCACCAGGAAAGAAACCCATTGGTGTTAAGTGGGTTTATAAAACTAAATATAAGGCAAATGGAGAAATAGAGAGAAGGAAAGCAAGGTTAGTTGCTAAGGGATATAGACAAAGAAGAGGAGTAGATTACTCAGAAGTGTTTGCACCAGTTGCAAGACTTGATACAGTAAGGATGATCATTGCTTTAGCTGCACAAAAGCAATGGAAGATATTTCAGATGGATGTGAAGTCAGCATTCTTGAATGGAATATTAGAAGAAGAAGTTTATGTAGAGCAACCAGCTGGCTACATTATGGAGGGGAAAGAGAATGAAGTATACAAGCTAAACAAAGCTTTGTATGGTTTGAAACAAGCACCAAGAGCATGGTATACAAGAATAGATTCTTATTTTCTCAAGAAGGGTTTTACAAGATGTCCACATGAGCATACTTTGTATTTGAAAAATGATGGTGCTGGCAATCATATTATTGTGTGTCTGTATGTGGATGATCTCATATTTACTTGAAATAGTACTGAGATGATTAAGGAATTCAGGGAAGATATGGTGAAGGAGTTTGAGATGACAGATCTTGGTTTGATGTCATATTTCCTTGGTATTGAAGTACATCAAACTGAAAGAGGAATTTTATTAATCAACAAAGGTATCTTTGAAGGAATTTTGAAGCGTTTCAAGATGGATAATTGTAATCCAATCCTAACACCAATAGAAGAAAAATTGAAGTTGACAAAAGATGGATCAGGAGAGCTTGTGAATTCAACAGAATTTAAAGGTCTTGTTGGATGTTTAAGATATTTGACTGCTACAAGACGACATCATGTATGCGAGTTGGTTTGGTTAGTAGGTTCATGGAAGCTCCTAGACAATCACATTTACAAAGTCTGCAAAACGTATTCGAAGTATGTAAAAGGAACAACAAGCATGGGAATACTTTATACTATCTCGGAAGATCCAAAGCTGGTTGGTTTCTTGATAGTGATTGGGCTGGAGATACAGAAGGAAGAAAAAGTACATCAGGTTATGGATTTCAGTTGGGTACTGGATTTTTCTCTTGGTCATCTAATAAGCAACAAGTTGTTGCATTGTCTACAACAGAAGTTGAGTATATAGCTGTATGGTTAAGAATGGTTAAGAATGATGCTGAAGTCTTTGTTTCAAGAACAGAAGACACCAACAACAATAGTTTGTGATAATAAGTCGACAATATCACTAACTAAGAACCCTGTATTTCATGGGAGAAGCAAACACATTGATATTAAGTATCATTACATTAGAGAGCTTGTCAACAATAAAGAAATAATTGTAGAGTTTGTTGAAAGTGAAGAGCAAGTGGCTGATATTTTCACCAAGTCTTTGAAGTCTAACACTTTCATTTATTTGCGAGGAAAGTTGGGAATGATTAGCAAAGAGTATCTTGGTTTAAGGGAGGATGTTGAAGAATAAACCAAGATACTATAAAGAAAACAGAAGGGATCAACAAGAGTTGTTGATACAGTAGTATGGATCAACTATGAGAGTTGACATGAAGTGGATGGATCAACAAGTATTGTTGACGCGTGGTACGGTATTTAGAAGTTTACTTGAGTTGCAAGTATTACTGGTTTTAAGAGTTTGTTTACGTAAGAATTTTCTAGAAGTTTCTTTGTTAGAGTTTGATTATGTTAGGAAAGTCTTTTTGCTTGAGAGTCAAGTTTGTTAATCATATAAATAGGCTGCTAAGCCATGAGTCGAAATATATATCAATTGAAGAGAGTTTGTTTTGAGTTTAGTTCTGTTTTGTTTCAAGTCTTTGATATCAGATTTTCTACAAAATACGTATTTTACCACTGGATCCATTGCATTGGTGACTTCCCCGAGTTAATTTTGTAACCCCGTGTAGCTAAGCTCGAAGATCATACAGTATGATGGGACAGCTGAGCACTCCACTCGACATGCGCACTCATAACTCTATAAACAAGTTGAATCAATATCTTGGTTTTCTTACTACTTGCCGAATGGTTATGGATTTCTTTTTTTACAAATGTTTGATTGTCGATTGAGTTTCCATTGCCGGCAACGAATCCGAATGGTGTAAGTAGCTTTAACTGAATTGGATTGAGTTCAGTTTACATAATAGATACACCAGCTACGTATGACATAACGGTACCAATTAAGATCACTAATATCTAGGAGACATTTGGCAGTACCACCAATACTTTCCGGTTGTGTTCATTGATGGTCTTCCCCAGAAATATGGTGAAGCCAGAGACAAATTCAGGTTTGAATATCAAACATGCACGAAGATATGAATTTCACTCATTTCTTAAGTTTGGGAACACTAACCAGCTGCTGATCTGTCGTCCTGTCTATTTTGATACACACACAGTTTCTCTCTTACTGAAGGCACCCCCAATGAAATTACAAGCACACATATGTGGGAAATACAAACTTGTTAAATTATGGGCCAAGTATTTTAACAAAAAGATTCGAAAAGATTCAAAACAAAAAGTCAGCGAACAAAATAAAGATCGACGTACAGCTATACGTACGATTCAAAAGAAAGATTCGATACTTAAAAAGTCTGTGAACCAGAGTTTAGAATTTGGAACGAGCAGAACAATGAAGATGCATCATCTTCCTCGTGAAATCATTAGCGATATCTTTTCAATATGCGATACCATGCAAGGAAGTATGTAAAACCTGGCGAAATCTCTTGTATCATATTAAGCGCGACCAAAAAGGTAAATCTTCTTATTGCGGGTAGATACTCTTCTGGTGATATGCAACTTTATCATGGCGAATAACTCTCTTATAATGCACTTACATGGTACTTATCTTCCCATGGTTGGTTCCCACAGGGGTTTGGGACGAGTCCAGGTATACACTCTTATAATGCACTTACATGGTGCGGACGAGTCCAGGTATACACTCTCGGCGGAAGGTTGTTAGAATTCATTACAGCCCCGAAAAAGATTCAAATTCAATTCAAAAAAGTGGGGTAGGCCGTAGGTGGTGCCACGTCGGATTGTCGACCGAACCGATGTACCACCCGACCGAACCGCTCTTTGATCGATGACTAAAAACTCATATACCATACTGTAACTACCAACATCACCCATATGGGACTAAAGTCTCGTAGTTTGTAACCCTTTGGTTTAGAAAAGCAGCCCTCAAATTAAAACGCCTCTCTCTTACCTTCCACGGATCAGATCCTACGAGTCGCGTCAATTTGTTGGGATCGATTCAACTCATAACATAGAATCGAATCTGCCCAGAATCGGAAGATTCCAAGGGAATAAACGATTCTTGACCAATATTGACTAGTCAACTGACGTTTTCATTTTGAAACAAATAATAAAAATAAATTTGCAAGCTGTCAAGAAACTGAACAAACCTCGGTGTGAGTTCTTTGTTATTACGCAGCTGTTGGTGTTTCAGTGTATTTTACCATGCGCACTACCGATCCACATTACTGAGCAAGCTAAACAACACTTTGATGATCACTTGTACCGCTATTTGACGTAGTTTTATAACTGCAGATGGATCAGGTTTTGGTCCGTTGCAATATCGGTTAGCTACTCTCCCCCTTAAAGATGGAGGTCTTAGGATTTATAGTATGACAGATACAGCCAACTACTGTTACTTGCCTCAGTTCCAAACTCAGGTTGTACAACGGATTATCTTACGGCAAATTACACCTGACGGCCCAAGTCTTCCCTGCCAGGAAGCCTTACGGACACACACTCAGGTATGTGGAGTCGTACCTTCCTCACTCAGTTTTGAAGTCACTGCCACCCCTCTCATGCAATCAATGCATTCCCTGGCATTAACATACTTTGAAGCCGTGAAGAAGCTACTCAAAACCACTTTCCAGATGTGAACACATGACCATGTTTTATGGAAGAGTAATCGCATTAAACACGTTCATGATTATTTACTTGCCATGAGTATCGGCGGGTTACACCAAACCTTAGGGCCCAGACAATTCGAAGTGTGCTTTGCTACCGCCGACATCCCCATTTTTGTCAAGGTACTCATTTGCACAAGTTGCAACGGGGAGATGGACATATACAGCGACCATGCACTTCATTGCGCCAGTGATGTAGGGCTCAAGTTCAGGCATGACTTAGCTAGGGATGTCTTTGTTGATATTTGTTTCCGTGCTAATGTTTCGGCTAGAAAGGAGGCATCACTTGGATTTGTTTCCGAGGGGAATAACACCCTTCTGCCGGCTGACGTGCTAGTATTCAACTGGGAAAATGGTAAAGACACTTGCCTTGATGTCACAGGTGTCTCATCTTTCACGGGTGATATTCGACACTTCGTACCAGGCTAGGCCATCGCAAAAGCGGTTCTTTGCAAGCGCAACAAATACTTACACACGTGTGAGAGTCATGGATATTGTTTTGGTGTTTTGGCGTTCACTACCCGGGCGGGTAGGCGAAGACACCATAGCTTTCTTGAAGAGGCTTAAGAATTGTGTCGGCTAACAATGATGTAAACATTGACTCGACATGATTTATATTTCATAGAATAGGAATGGCAATCCAAAGAGGCGTGATGCCCGACATTTGCTAGGATAACAACAAACTCTGTTGTAACAGACTCTTGATCTTTTTTCTATTAAAGGCCCTCATAGGTGATTTAAAAAAAAAAAAAGTTGGGGGTTGCGAAGGAACCAGACACCCGGTGTTATTTAAATTAGATCCAGCCACGGTACCAAGGCCACTTTGTGTGGTAATAAACTACGACTAATGAATTTATTGTCTTTATCACACCTATGTTGATTATGTATGCATATTCTGCATATGCTATATTATATGCGGTATAAAAAAATTAAATCGTCATCCTCTTACCAATTACTAACTAAAAATCTAAGATATAACATCTTTTTATAAATAAACTAGGCCTTGACCCGTGCCGTAACGGCACGGGAGTTGATCATTGTCTATATGTTCATTGCCCAATTTATATCACCAAAACTTATCTTGTCGCGGATCATATAAAAAAAAAAAAAAAGATACATAACCCATTGGTTGCCCTCCATCAAATCCAAAATGGTCTTGTACCAAAAGAAAATAGGTAAACTTCACTTAGGTGGCCACAAATACGTTTTCACTTTTGGCATAACAATGTTTTTGTTCTTAATTCGTGATTCCATTTTTTTTCGATAAGTATGAAAATTGGAATCGATTAGATGTTAACCCTTACCCGGGGAAGCAGGTATTCCCATCCGATGTTTAATTCTGTGACTCTTTAACCCAACCGCAGTACCTATCGGAAAAATGAAATTGCAGTAATCACAATGACTCGCCGATTGATGATATGTCATCTCGCTTAGAGAAGTTCTTCTCCTTCTCTAATTGTTATTCCAAAACGTTATCATGCACGATGCTATACCACGGAGCTATATCCGATTGATTGATTTTTTTTCTTTTTCACGGATTAACGTCGGGCTAATGTGGAAATCGCTTTGGAATCAAATCGGATAAGTTGACCAAAATAACATCAATGCCACTATTAGTTTCTCACCGTAATGGCCGGTGGTGGATTACATTTTAGGGCCTTGTTGTTCCAAAACTTATGTTGTCCGCAAATTAAGAGAAGTTGGGAGGTTAACCGAAGGTGAAGTTTCTTATTCTTAGTTTGTTACATGCAAATTAAGAGAGAACTTGAAAACAACAATCCATCCTAAGGAGCTCTAAAATAAGCACATGACGCGATGGATTATGCATTAACCTATTACTGCAGGTTAATGCAATTTGTTTCATGGTTTTTTTTTTTTTTTGAGAATTGCTAGGTTGACCGTAATAGGTGTTTAGAATAAACCACTGAATGAAACATATAATGGGACCAACTGAAAACCGTTACCATCCCAATAACATATACATTACACTATCAACGTTAAATTTTTATCGGGTTGTTTTTAGGGTAAATTGCGGTCAGCCTGTACAATCATTTTTTTTTTTTTTTTTTTTTTTTTTTTGTATTATAACCAGCTTATTTTCACATAGAGTAAGAATTCCCCACTACCTGACTACCACACTGACCACCTACACTACCACCACCAGAACCGCCCATCACCACTACCTCATCACCATCATCACCGGCTCCATGGACCACCAACAAATACTACCCAATTAATATGATTATTAACAAATTTATTATTTATTTAATGAAAGTATTTATTAGGATAATCATAAGACATTTATAAGGAAACATTAATAAAATATTAATGATGAAAGTATATTCATTAAGAAATTGTGAGACATCTATTAAATTAAGATATTTATGATGTAAGAAGATATTAATATTAATGAAGATATTAATTAACATAATTATAAGACATTTATAATGAGAGATTAATAAAATATTCATTATAAAAAATTAATGATACAATAATGATGTAAATAACCACAACCATAGATTTAGCTTCCCCAAGAATGAATCCAGAGCGTCCTTTATCTAAGCTAAGTTGTCCATGCTTTGTTTTATATTAGAGAAGATGGTATTTATATATATACTAGCTCTTAACCCGTCTTCTAAACGACACGTGCATAATTTTTATCTGGATATTAAATTTAGTATTTTTATTAATTATGGAGTTTACTTGTCATTATAAAGTGAAGGGAAAATCAATAGATATTTTTATTCTTCAGTCCACTAATCTTTTATCATGTATTCATATATGATTCCTTAGAGTATGTTTGATAGTTTGACATTCTCCCCCAAATAATGTCTCTTCCCGAGCCGTACCCTATCGTAATTATTTTTCACATACTCTTCCACAAAAAACCAACGATATTTGATATTTTTATAGTTTGCAAGAAGAGAAAAAAATATTATCAATCATTTGAACCCGTATTTCCCTTGTGCATCTCCCTTATTTTAGTGACCGCGTAAAACCAAACATATCGGAACTATGTAGGTTAAAAAAATTTAAAACACTCGAACTCATTCGTCAGTAAATTATTGTGTACGTATTAACAATACCAAGATTCTTGTTGATTTTGTCCCCTTTAAAAATGGTCCAAAAAGATTAAAACTCGGAATGGACTCTACGGGACATTTTACATTGTATGTTTTTACAATCCGAATAACATAAATAAATACTAATTCATTTATCCAAGTCATTGTATTATAAAACGTTGAACCATTTCAAATGTCAACCCATTCGTCAGAAAATATAAATCTCCAATTCTTCAAAATCGTCAGACAATCTATGACATTGGTCTTCTAAATGTGAGGTTATTATTTTGCTTAAAAATATAGCTAGTAGTCAAATGGTTAACAACTTGACCTAATGCCAATAGACTATGTTATCCATTATTATTGAACAAAAATAACATTCGCCATTTAATAAGAGAAATATGTGAGACGATGCGAAATTACTCATCGGTGCAATTAATTTGGTCACCAATACTTACGACTACAAAAACACCATCCACCATTTTTGTTATTCTTGAAATAGCTTCCATCACCATTTCCAACCACACGACAACGTTTTTTCCTTTACACCATTGTGATCCACTTAATAAATGTTGGTCAATTTAGACATTAGTTAATCGAATTATATTTAATATCATTATTTAATAAAAATATTTGTTAATAGAATAATTTAATTATTATCGTTTTTGATGCAAGGTCTACTATGGAAAATTAATATAATGGTTATTATGCAAGATAAATGAAAAATTAGTAATTTGTTAATTAAATTTTAGACGTTAGATAAATTTTTAATCATCAGTTATGAGCAACACTTGCAACCTTAGATGCATCTAGTGCAAGAATAAAATGGCAATTGTCCATAATAAGTTAGAAAGATTATGTCAAATTTAACCCTTTTTTTGTTGGCTTTATATAACTTTGATAATTGTTTTTCATATTTTTTAATTATTATGTTTCTTACGTAGGTTGACCGAATTATGTGTCTCGAAGAAACCCCCGAGTGAAGCATGTAGTGAGACCTACTGAAAAAATCAACCATAACTTCCGTAAGAATGTTATTTTTGTTCCAACGACATACAATAAATATTTTTTCACTATGGCACCGAACACGCACCACCGCTACCGTAACGACTCATTACCACTACCTTTTCCACCACCATCACTATCGTCACCGGCTCCATGCATCACCATTCTCAAACACCACCCCTGGTTATCCCTAATTTCTATTGATATAATTATTAATATAATTATTATTTATTTAATAAAAATATATTTAGAAAAATGGAATTTGTTAAGAAGAATTTTTAAAGTTATTATTTTCTTAATTAACAAATTTATTATATTTATTTAATGAAAGTATATTTATTAAGATAATTATAAGACATTTATGATAAGAGATTAATTAAGTATTTATTCTAAGAAATTAATGATACAATAATGATGTAAACAACCACAACCATAGATTTAGTTTTCCTCAGAATGCATCCGGACCGCTCTTTAACTTGCCTAAGTTGTCCATGCTATGCTTTATA
>JAJJWW010019459.1:0-63546 GCA_023531295.1 Papaver armeniacum
TGTTGTGGTGGTGATGAAAGTTGAATTGTAGCAATTGTTGATGTTGTGATTTGTTTAAAGAAAGTTGAAATTCCTTTTCAAGTTGTAATTGGTGATGTTCATGTGAGTTGAATTCAAATTTGAGGTTGTATTAGGTTGTATTTGTTTGATAAAGCTTTGAAATTTCTCTTCATGGTGTTGTTGTTAGGTTGTAATTGTTTAAGAAAGTCAAAATTTCTCTTCGGGTTGTGGTCCTCACAATTGTTGGAAATGGAGTTTGTGGTTTTAGCTTGTAGTTGTAATCTGATTGTGATTTTGGTTGTTTAGGTTGTGATTCTGTTAGTTTAGGTTGGCATTGTGGTTGTAGTAGTTGTTTTGCTGGTTGTGATAGGTTGTAACAGCATAATTAAGAAAATTTTGGATTGTTCTCACCATTAATGGTGAAATTATAATCCTGGATCGAAAAGAAAATTTGAAATTTCCATCACAGGTATCGATACCATGTAAACCTATGATTGTAATGATTCAAATAAAGGAAACAATACAAAACAACCGCTATATATATATATATATTTCAGCGGATTTAAATGAAAGACTAGAGAGAGGATGAGATGACTGGACATATTACATGACCCACTAGACATGTCAGCCTACAATTGGTGTAAAATAACAAGTAAGACAATAATAGATAAGATGTTCTAGCATTTTGTATTAAAATCAATTTGGGTTGTATTAAGTTTGTTTTTCAAGGTTTGAAATTATTCATATCCTCTTATTTAAGAGACACCATTCAAGAAATTTTGAGCTTACCAAACTATCGACTAACTAAGTACCTATAGTTATTGTTATTCAATTGATCGTGCATGATAACTACTCCCTCGTCCCTAAATAGATGACCTAGTTCAAGTTTGCACAATTCTTAAGGAAAGGAGGAGAGGGGAGTATTATTTTTTTAAGTATTTTTTACAACTATACCCTTATGGATAATAACTGGTAAGCGGGACAAAATTTAAAAATGGATAGGTCATCTATTTAGGGACTGAGGGAATATAAAAAAAGTGTATCCTTTATTAAGATAAATAAATAAATTTTTGTTTTTGGATTTTGCTTTTTTGTTTTCAAGTTTTTCCGTTTTTCGAGAATTCAAAGTTTTCTGATTGTTTAGGGTTGTTGGTTTGGATAATACTAGCTAAGAACGACTTACTAGATTGAAAGTATATAATTTGTTTTGATCCCAAGTAAGTCAGCAGAGAGAGTCTCGCAGTAATCTGTAACCTTAAGAGTCAAAAAACAAAAACAACTTCATGGCTGTTATTTGAAATAGATCGATTTTTTATTTTAAGGTTGAGTTTAAGTAACTATAACCATAGGCGTGCTGGTATCTGGTCTAGAATATAGATAGTTCAACTAGAAACACGCACAACCAATTCAACTTGAAATCCTCTAAATCATGATAGATGTATATATTTTGTACTTTATGGGCATTGTGTACATGTTGCTCACCATACTACAAGATGACATACACGACCTTACCAAATTGCTTGATAACTTTGCATATTACAAAACCATGTATGAAAAAATATATACAACGTACAATAAAGTACGCATCTTTGTATAAACTAAAGATTGCAAAATACATACAGTGTACACCAAAGTATACATGTTGTGTACCTTGAAGATTGCAAAATCCATGTACGATGTACATTAAAGTGCACAAGTTGTATATATTGAATATTGCAAAATAGTGTACATTAATGTGCACATGTTGTATAAACCGAAGATTATCAATTAGTCTATCAATTCAGGCGTGTTATTAAAGATCAAAATTACCTACATGACGATTTAAATAATCAGAGAAAATACATCGAAAACTAAAAAGATCTAAATCACATTAAAGAATGCTCCGAGAGTCAGAAAGTCATGCAGGTAATGTCATGAACCGGGATTCGGGAGAGTTTGTTTTTAAAGGATAGGTTTTGCAATTCAAAAGGGCTTGCGGCGCAGCTTGTTGCTCGCTTGCCTTCTATGTAATTTTCCGTTTTAATTATCAAAGATTTGGGATTACACATTTAGGATAATCAAAACTGAAACATGAAACAAGATAATCGAAATCAAAATCCCATGATACAATGAAAATTGAAAACAAATAAAACCTAAAATCAAAATTAACAAAACCAAAACATGAAACAAGATAATCAAAACATGAAACAAGAGATCAAATACTTACGACATACGATCTGAATCACCATCTCAAAAGATATTTTTCAAGTTAAGGAGTAAGAATAAAAAACAATTCAAAATAAAAATTAACAAAATCAAAATCAATGTGTTGTGGTTATAAAAAACAGATCAAAATATGAAACAAGAGACTAAGAAATGATAAAAAAAAAATGGAAACAAGGGAGCAAACATCAACCAAATATTTACGGTTGATCCAAAAGCAAACAAGTAAACAAAAATCGATCAAGAAACAAAAAAAATAAAAGTAATCAAAGATTAGATACTTACCTGCAAATAGGAATCGACTTAAAACCAGTTAGCTCAAAAGTACCTATAGTTATTTTTATTTTATTGATCGAGCATGATAACTACTCCCTCCGTCCCTAAATAGATGACCTAGTTCAAGTTTGCACAATTCTTAAGGCAAGGAGGAGAGGGGAGTATTTTTAAGTATTTTTTTACAACTACACCCTTATGGATAATAACTAGTAAAATTTAGAAATGATTTATCTATCAAACTATACCACGGATATTCGTAAACTTTATATCATTGAAAATCATTTTGAAACACATGTGTGACGAATATATAAATGATCCTATCGAATTATACATATTTCATATACTAACACTAATCAATCAAAATAGTAGTTTTAGAAATATCCACTTGTATAGTCATATAGGTCATCTATCAGTGGGACAAAATTTTAAAATGGATAGGTCATCTATTTAGGGATGGAGTACAAAAATAACGTATATTTTAGTAAGATAAATTTTTGTTTATGGATTTTTTTTTTCTTCAAGTTTTTCCAGTTTTTGAGAATTCCAAGTTTCCTGATTGTTTAGGTTGTTTGTTTGGATAATACTAGCTAAGCACGACTTATTAGATTGAAAGTATATAATTTATTTTGATCCTAAGTAAGATAGTGAGAGAGTCTACTTAATAATCCGTAACCTTAAGCGAGTCAAATGACCAAAAACAAGTTCATGGCTTCTATTTGAAATAGATCGTTTTTTTTATATTTTAAGGTTGAGTTTAAGTAACTATAAGCATATGCACGTGCTAGTATCTAGTCTAGAATATAGATAGTTCAACTAGAAACACGCACAACCAATTCAACTTGAAATCCGCTAAATCAAAATAGATGTATAGATTTTATACTTTATGAGCATTGTGTCTATGTTGATCACCATAATGCAAATGGCATAGACGACCTTACCATAATGCTTGATAACCTGCATATTACAAAACCAAATATAAATAATATATAGTGTACAATAAAGTGCACATGATGTATAAACTGAAGATTGTAAATTACATAGACAGTGTACAACAAAGTACACATGCTATTTACCCCGAAGATTGCGAAATACATGTACGGTGTACATTAAAATGCACAAGTTGTATAAATTGAATATTGCAAAACAGTGTACATTAAGGTGCACATATTGTATAAACGGAGATTATCAATTAGTCTATCAATTTCAGTGTGTTATTAAAGACCAAAATTATATACATGACGATTTAAATAATCAACAGAGATAACACATCTGAAAAATAAAAGATCTAAATCACATTAAAGATCTCAAATAACTAAAGAACACGCAATTGGGGGATACAAAAAGGAATTGGGGGATATTGATTACTTCTCCCAACCCATGGTGTTTGCTAAGGGGTGACTTTTGGGGGCGAAAATACTAAAATACCCTTCCCTTAAAATAAAAATTAAAAAACTTAAAATCAAAAAACAAAATCATATCCCCCATTTCCATCTCCACTTCTTATTAATCACTTTCAGGGTTAGAATTTGAAACCCAAATATTCCCATTCCCTTTCAAATTTTAAACTCTCCCCACTCTCTTTCAAATTCTCTTCTCCTTCTCTCTTAGGCTCCTCACTTTGGAAACGATTTTTTTTTTTTTTTTTTTAATTCGGAAGTGATGAAGATCATCTTTGCAAGTGATGAAGACCATGCCGGATCATTGATGAAGACCATGCGGAAACTGGTGCGGCATGGTTGGTAACTAACATTCAATGTCAGTGCTAAGTCTAGAGGCATGCTCAATAGAAATTTATCAATGCCGTAGTCAAGTGAAAAAAAAATTGAAGTTTCTGGATACTTTTCATCATGTGCAGGCATAGAAATTTAAGCAACATATCTATCGGAAGCCGGTGTCAGCATGCTCGAAATTAACTACTTGTCTTAGGAAGTGGGCAGTTAAAACCCGGAAAAAACTCAAAACGGAATATTTTTTACATGTAGGAAGTGATGAAGACCATCCAGGAATTGGTGAAGAACCACGCCGGAAAATGGTGCGGCATGCTCGAAAGAAAGCTATCAATGCGCGGTAGTCAAGTGAAAAAAAATTGAAGTTTCACTGGATACTTTTCATCATGTTAGGCATAGAAATTTAAGCAAAAACCATGCTTAGGAAGTAGTTCCGGCATGCTCGAAAATCACATAAGCTCATCTTTGGGAAGTAGACTCATTAAACTTTGAAAAAATAAGTTTCGAAGATCAAAAACGAAAAAAATCGTGGGCAAACAATTTATGAAAAATTCAACAAATCTTTGGCATGGTTTTTGGTTGAATACCAATACCCCGGCACCAAGCTTTTTCATTTGCAACAATGGTGGATTCAAGAAAAAAAAATCAAATTTTCAACCTCTGCAACAATTCTCTCTTCACAATCATCCTCCACTTCCACCAAAAAAAAGTTCCCTCTCAAATTTTTTTCCATCTTTCTACTCTCATCTCATTCACCCAAATACAAATACACACTAATCATTTAACAAAATCTTAAGATTTTACTAATTATTATTAATCACTAATCCTGATTAGTGATGGGTATATTAGGATTTTAAAAAATATTTAGATAAGGGGTGACCCAGAATTGATATTTGGACTTTTTTTTTGTCCTTTTCCTATATCCCCCAATTAGTTTTTTTATCCCCCAATTCCGTGTTCTAACTAAAATTCAATTTAGGATAATCAAAACTGAAACATGAAACAAGATAACTGAAATCAAAATCCCATGCTACATTGAAAATTAAAAACAAATAAAACCTAAATTCAAAATTAATAAAATCAAATTTCTACGAAATCAAAAACATAAATCAAGATAATCAAAACATGAAACAAAAAGATCAAATACCTACAACATATGATCGAATCACTATTTCAAAAAGATATTTTTCAAGTTAAGCGGTAAAAATTAAAAACAAAAATTAACAAAATCAAAATCAAGGTGCTGTGGATATAAAAAACAAATCAAAATATGAAACAAGAGATTAAAAAAATGATAAAAAATTTTATGAAATAAGAGATCAAACATCAAACAAATATTTATGATTGATCCAAAAGCAAACAAGAAACAAAAACCGATCAAGAAACAAAAAAAAATAAAAGTAATCAAAGATTAGATACTAACCTGCAAATAGGAATCAACTTAAAATCGGTTAGCTCAATGAAAATCAGTAGATATATTAATCTTGATCAACATAAATCGGCTCACCCTCCTTGTAAATCTCATTTAAATTCGTATCCCTCAGATCTAATCTAAAATAAATTAAAAAATGAAAAATATGATCTTATGTTTGGTAATCTTTGAGAGGGTATTTTAGATAGTAGAAAGACTTGGATCAATAACCTTTTGGACTAACTCATCTAAAAGAGGATTCGATTGTTCTTGGTTTGGCTATCTCCCGGGTGAAGGAGTTAAATCTGTCCAAAGTTCTTTTTGTCAGTGACTGTCTTCAGGTGGTGGATTTTGTCAATGAAGTCAGTTCTTCGGTCGGGTGGAGGTGCAACGATCTTTTAGAAGATTATCAGAGTTTTATTTCAATTTTTGTTAGAGGGAGAGCAAAAATCGTAATCAACTCGCTTATTAAGCCCGATTCAATTTATCTCTCTGACTTAGACCTATCTACCCTTACTACAAACTCTCACTCGTACCTAAAACTCCGCCACTTTCTAACAACTACACCAACCCCATCTGTGTGACCTAGAAGATGATCACGATTTAGAAGAAATATATATTTAATGATCGGCATTAGGAGTGAACCCATATTCATTTTCGGTTCTATGTTCTGTTTTCTCAAGAAGGAGACAACCAATTTAGTATCTTTACTAGCCTTAAAGAAGGCTTGATATGAATGATTCTGAGGGTTTTAGTACCAATAATTCCACGACCATCTTTAACAATATCATTAATAAATTTATAATCTGCTTTATTACCAAATAATTGACAAGATATGGGTAAGTTTCATGATTCATCAGTATAAACGTTGAAAACCTAAACAACATGATGGAATTCATAATTCTTAAAGAGAAGGACATGGGATCCAGTGATGAACATCCCTAAACCAATAGTGCGGCCAAACATCAAGAGATTAAAAATTTGAAGAAGTCATAATAGATTTGTGATAGCAGTTAGATATGAGATGGAGATTTAAAATTTAGGTTCTTGCCTTCATGGAGGAGACTCTTGATTAGTTTGTTTGAGTAGATCCATTGATTTTTTTTTTTTGAGATACTAAACTCCATTGATATTGTTTGAGCTATTTTTCGCGTTTCATTTTGATGGAGGTGGTTTGGATAGTAAGCAGCGATGGTGGGGATGATAAGTTTTTTGTTTGGCGAGTATTAAGAGGGTAGTTCGGTCGGAGTTAGTAAAAACAATTAAAATCGGTCCAACAAAGCGAGTCGACTATGATTTTTGCTCTCCTCGGATCGTATTTTGCTCTCCCTCTAACAAAAATCTTTATTTCTAGTAGTAATGTATATAATGTTGTGTATGTTAAGCGTGCTAAGAATTGGTTAGCTGACCGGCTTGCACGTCGGGCTATGAAGTTGTGTATTAAAGACTCTTAGGTCTTTTTTCCTTCTCTTTTGGACACTCTAGTTAGGAATGAACCCATTGCGGATGTCTATAATTTCCTTCTATGTTAATGAATGGTCGTTTCTCAGCAAAAAGAAAAATTTCCTTCTCTGTTAATGAATGGTCGTTTCTCAGCAAAAAGAAGAAAAAAAAAAAGATTGTTCCTGGTTTCGTAAATTAGGACCGTTTAGTACTAGGCTTGGGACCACCTGACTAGAATGTCTAAATCCCACCAAAAATGGGACTATGGGAATTAGGGGTGAGCATTTAGCCCGTAATCCGCGGATTTAACCGGGACCAACCGTTCATTTGCGGATGGATGTCCGGCCCGTTCGTTAATGGGTTGGTTTTAAATCAACGGATAAACGGATCGGGCCGGATGGAACCTTGAAAATCGTTGGACATCCATATCAGATTAAATTAAGGGCATTTATAGTTCTAGAAAATACTATGGATCATTTAGGAATTTTTAAGATGTTTGCTCGGGGTGTTGTACATGACATTTTTATTTTTGTATACATATATAGGATATGTAGGTTTTATAAGGAGTCATCTGTGTTAGTTTTATTTTCTTTACTACTAGTGGATTGCCCGTGCCATAATGGCACGGGGTGAAGGGGTGATGGTGCCATGGCTAATGCCTTCGCCGGTGAATCGGGTCAATATTCATCTGCGGTCCTAAACACTATCAACTTGGTTAAGTCATCTTAGCGTTTTTCTGTTGAGTTTTCCATCTTAGTAGTCGACTAAGTTGGTTCTGATGTTACGATGTTAGTTCAATATAAGCACCTTCGTATTTGTACCATTTACTTTCACTAAAATCAAAGGAATATTAAATGAACTCATTCATTTACTAAAATGTCAAAATTGTACCACACTATGTATCCCTGATTAACAACCCAATTTCGATAACTTACAATGCAATTATATGAACCTAAGCTATGTTGTAGTTCAACATCACCCATAATTTCTTTGTTGGCACAATCTGTTTTCCATGGAACAAAAGAGCATTATTGGTCCGTTTTCATGTCTTGATGATCCCTTGTCCTCAATCTCTGCAGCCTTTTCCGCCCCCATGTCGTTAGAAGAAAAAAATGCTTTCACATTCGACACTGTTGTGGCATAGGGATGTTCATGTTTTCAAACCTCAAATATGCTTTTGATTCAAATGTTTCAGACAGGCACACTTTGGCATGGAAGATGCAAGTTGATTTTCTGTTCTGGATTCTCTCCCACCTGCAAAATCATGTGTATAATGAGCAGTCTTTTCCCTTGGTGAGAAATTTAAACGTTCGAATGTATAATCTTGTTAGACGACATAGTGGTAAAAGATCAAGTAAATCGCAAAACGCAGTTCATTCATTAACTTCATTTAATCATTCCTTTCACTTCACAATTCATCCTATTCATACCCATAGCTACTCGGCTTGACGACATTTAAACGACTCCATAAGAAAAACTTCTAATTGATGCGCCAACAATCTCTTTTACGCAACCTTTTCGGACCTCATATGCAACACATTCCAAATGAGTGATCTAGACTAAGCTGATTTAGAAAAAGAAAATATTACTAACAGTAGCCAACATGAACAGTGAAGCAATGTCCCTCTTATTACCATGTGCGTGCATTTTTGATATACACTTGAACCCTATAACAAAATATATTGATTTTCTTTGAGTTCTCTCTATAGTGGATCTTCTAAATCCTGACTGTCATGAGCACAGCTGGAAAACTTATGATAGACTATGTAAATGTACATTATCCCACAAAGATATTTCGGTCCACACATTGATAAGTTCTTCTACCCTACGGAACAAAACATACAACACACTTAGATTAAAATGAAACCACAACTACGGAGTCGCAAGAAACATAACTTGTATCCAATATCTATGGATTCAATAATTATAATTGTAGATTTGTAGTGACATCAAATCTGGATTCTAGAATCCGCCCGGTTAAGACATGATGACAATGACAAAGATGACAATTACTTCCCATCATGTCATCGCACCACCTTCTAATCATCTATTGCCCAGGCAAATGAATAAGGTATTTATTCGAAGTGAAAACTCACCTGCAGAACTCGTCATGTGTCTTTTGACTTCAATTGTTGATTTCATGATCAACGATTAGACCTTCCTTGTCATACCTCAAACACAAAATGAATAGTCTTTGTGCGTATTTTTGAATAATAATGGCTTCGCATTTCTGTGGTGTTAGGTTAATCAGAAGTGGTGATAGTGTTACCAAACCATTTCTCAAAAGCATTAACACCGAACTGTAGATTCATCCATCAATAATAGTTGGAACTTGTTAATCCTTCAATCCTTCAAATTCCCATCTTAATTTCCTCTGTCATGAGCAAGTTAAAACACAGGTTCAACTTTCAAGTTTCAACAGTGTAAAAATTATACCAAAACCCAAATTATCATATGCTCCATTAATCTTACCTCAAATTGTTCTTGATCATATTTTTTTCCCCAAATCAAGTTTGCAATCGCTTTTAGGGTGTAGAAGGCGGAGAACGATGTTGGTGGTGGTGGTTCCATTGATTAGGAATTTACAAAAATTACAAACAGTGAATCAAACAATTACCTCAAGTGAAGAAGATGAGTTTAATAACCAAACCAATCTGGAAGTATTTGTGGAGATATACAGAAGTGATATAATCTATTCACCCAATTCCATTTAGGGTTAGGTTTTGGAAGTGATTTAATCAAATCAAAACTCTGAGCCCTAAATTCGAAATCAAGTACATATTATTCGAAGTTTAAGGTAGGAACTTGGGAAATTGATGAGGATGAACATTGATTTTGATTTTCAGAGGTGAAGAAAGGAATGGAGAGAGATGAGGCGATTACTGGCACAAATTAAAAAAAGAAAACAACAATTTCAATTGAGAGAAGAAGAAAAGAAGAGTAGGAAAGTGGTGGCGATGGTGTTGCTGGTTACGGTGGTGGTGATGGCATGTTTGATTGATGGTGTTCTTGGAGAATCGAAGGAAGGTTGTCGAGATTGAAGGAGATCTGTTTTCCCCAAGTGAAAACACCAAAGAGATTGTATTTACCACTTTGGATTTGTTAATATTTACGGGAATTTCAGTGGGAAGGAAAAACGTGGAGGGTCATTCTCGTCTTTTCAATTGGGACACCAAAAATCTGGTTACCAACACCAAACAAATCATTTTGCTTTATATTATAGATAAATTTTAACTAAAACAAATCCATTGGATTATCGGCATCCAATCCGTCCATCCGTGCATTCATTGAGTGCAAATCCGTTGGATATGGATTGGATGCGGATCTGCAAACTTGAAATCCGTAGTGCAATGAATTGGATGCGGATGAGGCAGCAGGTTATCTGGGCCCATGCTCACCACTAGGGAATGGGACTAATCACTAAACGTTAGTTCCCTACTATTGATTTGGTCAACGGTTCCTTAAAAGTCTGGTCCATCATTTTCTTTTGGATAGTAGTGCGTAGGTTAACGGCGTATACCATAAGGTCGCACGTTACCAACGTTTTCTTCATCATCTTCTTCATTCGCATATAAATCTCAAACCTTTTTTCTGTTCTCGCTCGCTGACTGACCCACATCAGTCCTTGTACAGTAACCAAAAATCCTCACAGAGACCCCTTCTCTTTGTTTTTTTCCGCTAGAGCTTTCATATTTCTCCTTAAATTATCTACTTGGGGTTTCTTCAAATCTGCCATCCATTACACTTCACAGGTAATCTTCTAGGGTTTTTATTTAGTGTTTTTGATTTCAGTATGGAGTTGTTGTTTCTCGAATTTAGGGGTGTTTTTGAGTAATGGGCTTTGTTAATTTTAGGGTTTTAATGGCGGGTTTTAGTATAGTATGGGTCTGCCTGCATGCTTGATTTACTTTCCAAAAATGGATAATATAAAGTATTAATACTAGCTTAATACTTCATTCGTCATATCGAACTTCATTTTGAATCAGTTGGAAGTAACCTCATTTTCATTTGATGGTCAAGCTTCAATTATAGTATGTTTTACTAGTGACTGTTTTGAGACCGGTTGAGCAGCATTATGGTGCGGGTACAAAGAAAACAATTAGACAGCTCAGTGGTTCGGCTTGTTTTTAGACAACAGATATGAAGTCTTTGTATGTTTATAATTGTTCTGCATTACCTAGTAGAAGGGTTATACTCATAGGTTACACATTGGTAGTTTCACAGCAGATTAAGTGCCATGGGTGAGTAGAGGCGAGTTAGGCCCAGAATCATAGTGCCAACATATCATCCTCCTCCTCGCAACACCAAACTTGAACTTCAATTGACTATGACATACCTAGTATCTTTTAATTCTAGCCACTTGTATCTTTGTATTTATCAGCCTTTACATATTTATGAGGTTTATTTGAATAGAAATCGAAAGTCGTAAATGCAAGAGTGCAGAATTCATTAGTTGAGAGTGTTTAATAAGGCATAATTGTCATTGGAAGTAGATCATGCTTATGGCCAATACTATGGAGGTGTGATTTCTGCAGAAAGTAGGTTGTTTGTTCTAATCATGAAGTCTTTTACTCTGTCTGGTGATTGAATTGCCCACCTGTGCTTCTTATAGTTATCTTTCATAACCCTGTCCTCGCGGAGAAGATGTGGATTTCTTTTTGTTTCGAAGCTTAAGTGTTTCCTAAGTAGCATATGTTGTGGCTCCAAATCACACTTGTAATTGGTTTGTCTTTGTTAGTTTGAACTCCATATTTCTCTGTTATTGTCATTTAAGAATGGGCCATGTTAAGGAAGAAACTACTAGCAGAAATGAACATGTAAGTTCTTTCCGATGTTTCTGTCAGAAAGGGGTTCGTTTAATTATCTGAAATTTTGGAAATTTGAATTATGTGTTAAATTTGTATCTTGAAACATTATAGCTTTAGAAAGATTACAATTCATGCTCTATAATCTTCTTCAAAATCCACATTATATAAATTTTTAGTCTTAAGAGCCAAGACTTTTATCCTTACTAGATTACAAAGACACAGAGATCATGCTTATAGCTTATTATTACCTTTCAGGTATGCTATTGGGTTAGTATTATCATACTAGTATAAATATCCTCTCAGCATATGTGGAATTAATGATCATATATGTTTCATTGGTAGGCCATGGACTTGATTTCAGCTGTTGAAGTGTTACACAAACTTAATTCGCGGGAGCTTAACAAACTGCTTAGGGAGTCGAATAATCTCACTATAAAATGGTGTAGTGATAAAGGTCATTGGTTCTGGTAACATCCTTCTTCTATACCCTTTAACTATTTAATGTAATTGGATTTCGTAAAACAGCATTGTGAGACTAATTTCTGTTTCAGATTGATATGGAAAGGCTTGCATGGTCACTCCTTTGCACCTTATTGCAGTGCTTGTCTCCCCTGGTGAGGATGAAATGCGCTTGAGATACTTGTTATGTGGTTGTCGCCTTTTGCACTCTTTAGCTGACATTGCAGCTCGGCATACTAAACTCGAACAGGTTTTCCTACCTTAACATATTCCCTTCTTGATGGATGATATTTTTGTGAATGACGTTTCAAAAGAGAAACTTTTAGTAAATCAGCTTTAAAATTATATTTACAGATGCAAGCAATATGCCAACCTAATAAGAAAAGAAGAAGAGAACCCTGTACACATGATTCGTTAGCTAGGAGATTAAGAAATAGACAGGGTTTCAAAATACTGATCTCATTTTTGTTGCATCTTTTAGATATTGTTCGAGAGGTGAAAGTAACCGAGCAGATTATGGACTTGGTATTTTATTTGCTTGTTGTTCTTGCGATTATGAGAAGGTTCTTCATCTTTGTCTCTATATTATTTATTTACTTTCCGCTGCCTTCTTGTATATGTACTCCGTTATCTATTTCAAGACTTGCTATTGTGTTATAGGAAATCAAATTTCAGAGTTCCTTCCTCTTCTACATTCAACGCTTGTGGCTTGCAGTTTCCATCTATTAACAGGGTATATATCTACCCAGTGGCAAGATCTTGTACTTGTTTTGCTTGCACATCCCAAGGTAACTTTTCTTTTGTTCACGTGATTTGTTGAATCTACCGCTTAAGGTCCCGTCCTCACTGGCGTTGTTCATAACTCCTGATTATGTGAAGATGAATCTGATCATGCCTTCTGTTACAGGTTGACATATTTATGGATGCTGCTTTTGATGCTGTGCGCATTGACATTAATTTTCTTCAGGACAAGCTGTCAGCACTTAACTATGATATTGCAAAATACAGCCCTTCAGTCGCGAAAAAATGGCTCACAGTCTCTGTCAGCAATGTGTGGCTTCGTTACAATTTCTTCATTCTTTGTGTCAGCAAATTTTTGTTCCGTGAACGTGTACTTAAGAACAAGGTGATCCATGTGTGAACTCTTATTATTATTTTTATTGAGTAATAATTACCAGGAATAGGGTTTTGCCAAAATAACAAATAGCTCTTCAATCCAATATGCCTGTGACCAAAAAAACAAACAAAAGCGATTGGTATCATAGGAACCTGACTTCTTATCAGGTAGGAGTAGCATTTTGGTGGAGATATATGAGTCAGTTTATATTATCTTCGGACAACATATCATTGATTGTATAATGTTTAATTTTTCTCCATATTTTCTTTCCATTTTTCAGGAACTGTGTAAGAATGGAGGAATTCTCCAGCTGGCTCGAGCAGTCCTGAGATTAGATATACCACCACATTTTAGAGATTCCTCCAAAGTTGTGGCTACCATATCGAGACTTAAATCTAAAGTTCTCTCAATTGTAAGCTCACTGAAGTTTCATGATCCGTATTAGCGACACTTATTTGGGGTCATCTTCTTGAGTTAACCATATCTTTCTTTTTATGCAGTTGTTGCAACTATGTGAAACAGAAAACATTTCTTACCTTGATGAGGTTGCCAGCTCTGAAAAGAGCATGCAGTTGGCAAAATCTGTCGTCCTACAGGTTAGTATGTGTAGATTAGTTGCCGACGATCAACGGGCACTCGTGATGATATAGTTGCAAATGTTAGAAATGGTTGATATTTTGTTCGAGTGGATGATCTACATGACAAGGAAACATTTTCATCTGAAATCAGTTCTTGGTTCATCATAACATGGACCGAACAAAATGGTAGTCTAATAATAATACTGAGAGCATGTAGATTATCCAGAACCTTAATTTCTTTTAGGTTCTGGATGACTTCCCATGTTAGTGCTGCCTAGGAATATTATCTTCAATTAATTTTCTATCTTTCGCTTATCATGACTACTTTATCGGCAAGCCACTTGATATTGATTATAAATATCATCTTTTAGGTTCTCGACTTACTTAAAGCTTCTTTTGGAAGAAAGGTAAAACAGCTTAATGATTGCAAGGGGATAATTACCCAAGGGGTCATGTACTTCTCAATTTGCTGCGTATGACTGACATCCTCTCTGATGATTCAAACTTGAAAATTCATAACTACAAGAATTGTAATTCTCTGATGACTTTATCTTTATTTTTTTAATTTCCAACATTTTAAAGAATGTGACCTTGAGAGTGTCACATAGTAGAAAGCTGATTTCTTATATCTGTTACTAGAATTGCTACTTTCTTATACCTTTTCTGGTTTCTCGCTTCTCAGACCCATGTCTTGGCGGAGGTTTTATCACGGCCTCAAGAAGAGTTCGCCCATTGTTGGTGCTCTAATAATCTTCGTTTGGCAGAAGAAGAAGATGCTACTCTTGAGTATGATCCATTTGTGGCAGCTGGAGCGGTTCTAGTTTCACTCACTATCGGGTGTGGAACATCTATCCAACTGAATGATACAAAAACAGAATGCAATTTCAATGTCATCAGTGTACCACAGGTTTCTATACGCAGCACAAAACTTCATTATTGGTCAAAATAATTGCAAATCTTCATTGTTTCGATTTCCTAATGTTTGTGAAGGTATGCTCTTCTTTTCCAAATTATGTGGAACTCAACCAGAATTTTTTGTGCAGTTTCTTATGTTCTTTTGGTGATTATTTGATAAGCCAGTTTCTCTATAATTCGCAGAGCAAGATAGGAACTTATTCTTTGAAAAATTTCTGGAATGCTTGCAAATGGAGCTACATAAATCACCAGCCAGGAATTCATCAACTCTTGATACCCAAAAAGCTCGAAGAGTTTGTAAGAACCTTTGTAAGTATCTAATTCTGAAGTTAACTGTCAACAGATTAGAATCAGAATTTCTGTTTAGCTCTCTTGAACCGGTTAATGAATGTGTTTGACAGATCTCTTGTTGGATCACTCAGCATCTTTAATCCCTAATTTCTTGGATGAGGAGGATAAAAATCTCTTAAGGTGACTCAGTGCATAAAATCAGTCCAGATTTCTGTTTTACAGTACATTTTTCAATTAAACATTGATTTATTTTAAATTTCTGTGTCCAGTGAATTTTTTGAACAATTAGAATCACTATATTTGACTTCACAAGAATCACAACTTAAAGCTACTATTGATGAGGTAAATGTCTGAAGTCTTCGCATATTCTTGATGTTCTTTCTGTTTACACCGTTGTCCTAGGTATGCTCTTGTGCTTATGCTTACTGCTTTTGTACTTTCCCTTAAAACTTGCCGGTCAATCATTAAAATAATCAGTTTTTATACTGTAAAGTAATGGTGATACTGATTGGTGCATTGTTCTTTATTAGGAAAACCAATCTGCAAACCCTGTTAATGGAAGTGGAGACTTAGAGTTAGACATCTCTAAACTATGCAAGGCAGCTTGGAACAAGAAGAAAGGTATGACTAGTAGGAATGTATCCGAGTCTTTGAAGAGATTGACAAAGATATGCGTAGTGCCGAAGCAGCGGCTCAGATGGTAGTTCCAGCAGAGTGAAGGATTCTCTGGATCAGATGGATAGTGGTGTTATCTCAAAATCGCTAAGCATAATAAAGGAAGTGGGTTAAGAAGAATTGAAGAAAGCGGAAGGAGCGAACTTCCAAGTTATGGAAATGGAGAGTCAGAAATCAGTAGACTAGTTAAGGCAGCTTGGAGCAAAAAGAGCAAATGTACAACTAGTAGGACTTTATCGGAGTCTTTAAAAGAGAACGACAAGGACGTGCGCAGTGTCGAAACAAGTGGCTCAGATGATAGTTCCAGCAGAGAGAAGGATCCTCCGGATCAGATGAACAGTGGTGATGTCTCAAAATCTTCTGAGCATAATGGAGGTAGTGGGGTAAGAAAAGTAAGGAAAAGAAGGAATGAATCGCCAAATTCTAGAGAAAAAGGGGGTAAAGAAAGAGAAATGTCATGAATGAGAAACAGATTGCATTGATAGAGAGTGCTCTAGTGGGTGAGCCAGAAATGCAGCGAAATGCTCCTATGTTGCAGTCCTTGTCAGATAAATTAAGTGCGTATGTAAGTGAAGAAAGCTTATTTTGCTCTTGGTTTAGATATTTATAAATTTTTAAGCGTGCTTTTTTTCTTTCCTAAACGTTTCTTGCCATGTATTTCAGGGATCTGAGATAACATCTTCGCAGCTAAAGAACTGGTAAGAACTGTACTTCGCCTGATGAATATTTTGTTGCTGAGAAGTCCAAAGATTGATATCAGGTTATTCGTGCATGTGTAATTTTTTTCCCCCAACATTAGAATAGATTTGTAGCATTATAGTTACTTTACGATGTTTCACATCGTGACTACCTTGTCAATACTTGTAGCTTGTAGGTAATGAGCCATGATCTTTCTGGTTATCTTTTATAGTCAAGTGAAATTCATGTTTTTATCGTCTTTGTACTTTTTATTTATCTCGGTAGTCATTCAAAGTACTCAGGAATGCAGGAAATAAAAGTGACCAACGTAAAGCACGTTAGCTCACTCCAGCATTTTCCTTCATATACATTTCAACAGGTTTGCCTTTGGATACAAACATAGGTAACTGTGTGGGTTACATTATCGACAGGGTGAACAACAGAAAAGCCAGGCTACTCAGAATATCCAAGGAAGCGCTACCACCATCTGACATGAACTCTGATAGGAACAACACCTTTGAAGGCAATTTAGGAAGAACGTATGATTCACCTCCGGACAGTCCCAGAGAACAGGGTTACGTTCTAAGAGGAGGAAGTAACCAAACGACACCGAAATCTGGAGTAACATTGGGAAAAATAAAAACCGGCGAGGAAGCACAACCACCAACCAACAGTACAGCAACACCATCAGCTCATCAAAGCATGCAGCAGCAACCAAACTCACGTGGTTGAGATTAGTGCGACTTGAAACAGGTCAGAATGTAGTATTAAAAGACGAGAAAGGTAAAGAAGTAGGAAAGGGAAGACTTCATCAGGTGGAAGGTAGATGGAATGAGCTGAGTTTGGAAGAATCAAAAACTTTCATCGTGGACGTTTTCCAACTTAACGTAGACAGACAGACACTTCTACCACACCCTTCGGAGAAAGCTGGATCTACATTCAGTGAAGCCGAAACTAAGATTGGAGTGATGAGAATTGCTTGGGATAGATCTAGGCACTCTATTATTATTAAACGATGACAAGGTTCCCAACTCCGGAAACTAGTGTAATATTAGCTATATTTTTCTTGTACATCGAGATCTCAATTGTACTCTTTTACTTGAAAGAATCCCAGAATTTTCCTACTTCTGGTATGGAAAAAGTATGTAAAGTTCACCGGAAGATTCAAGTAAACACTATTTACCGTGGGCGTTTTTTAACTCTTCTTTATTTTAAGAAGGTCCGCTGCCTATAAGCACAATTCTGGATCCGGAAACAAAGAAAAATCCTCTTAGAAAGAAAAATCCCCCTAGACCTCTCTAGTATAACCACCAAGTGTCTGCTCGCATCCCACAAACAGGACTAATCCACTGTATTCGGGTAATTATTTAGGAATTTGGTTTACAGTAGATGCTAATTTTATTTAGGAATTGCTGATAACTGTTCGTAGAAATACCTGAACCAAAAACATTGAAGGTTGTTAAGGCAAACTTTTTTTCTTGGCTAATTATTTTGTTGTTTTTTTTATCTTTGAATCAAAGGATGGTTTCATTGAAAGACATAGTTCCAGCAGCTCAGAATACAATAAACGCACAGTTCATACTATTAGACAAAGAAAGATCACCAGCACCAACAAAAACAAGGTCAAGAGAAATCATGCATGGCTTTAGTGGCAGACGAAACGGCATCAGTTCACTTCCAGTTATGGGGTACTGAATGTGACGCGTTCGAACCTGGTGATATAATCCGTCTTACTAACGGCATTTTCTCTAAAAAATCGGAACAATCTTGTTTTAAGGGCAGGTAAGAGAGGGAGAGCTGAGAAGATTGGTGAATTCACTATGGTTTTTGTTGAAACTCCTAACATGAGTGAAATCGATTGGGTACCTGATCCAAATAACTCAAGTAAGCTTGTTCAAGGGGCCGTTATTTCTCCGCACTGCGCGCATGTTTCCTCCCATGGAACTGAGGGGGACTCATCTCAGCTTTCAGGTAGAATTCAGTTCTGTTATCCTATAACATTGAGTTTCTATGTAACATTGTAATGGTGATGACTGATGAATGCATGATGTTGGTGATCAAATGATTCCAAATTGTTGGCTCCAGATTGTTGTTTTTTAGCGAGTCACTACCATTAGCTATAATGTTACCACCACCAATCTCATAAATTTCTCTGCACCTTAAAAAAGAAAAGAAAATTCAATTTTGTTTGGCGGGAAACTATTCCATAGATAACATTGTAGTATTTGTTTGCACGTTTTGGCTAACTTTAGGCTTTTAGTAATACAAAAAATTGGTAGCATTTGCTCAAGAAAGCCCAAGTTATGAATAGATTTGAAATGGTGATCTAGAGAATCGATATGTATTCTAGCAATTGGATCCTGTAAATCCATCTTATACGCTTCTAATATAATGTTGTCATTGAATGAAACAAATGACCAGATGTGGCGGCTAATGTATTGATTGATTAGTTATTACCTGGCCTAGCTGTTGAGCATCCACTGCATTGATGGGTTATAGTACCCTGCTCTTGTAGTTCCACTTGAGAATATTCTTTGAACAAGAGGTACCGTTCGTTTTCCTCGCTTCCATTAAACACAACTAGGTAGACACGGTGATTATGGTGCTTTTTCATAATCATTTCCAATTAGGTCTATACAAGTTGTTCTCCTTACTTTCTGCCTTCAACTCTTGGTAACACCGAACCACTGATAACAATTATGATGAGCAAGGCCAGTGCCCAAATGATTAGACAGCCTTGTTGCTGCAGTTGAATTAGAGTGTTATTTCTTCTCCTCTTTCCGCTTATCATGCTGTTCTTGTTAAAGCCTAGTAGCCAGTAGGTAAAATAAACTCTCGGGTGGAAAAAGTTTCAAAATGTTTTGAGATTCTGCAGTATATGTTGAACCATCCAGTAAAAACTTGTGGGCGCTTAGCATACACTTCAAGATAGTCCCATTAGGTCTGGGTTCGCTTGCCAGTCATTCTATGAGGAGCAGTTGCTTCCTAGGCTCTGTAATTGGAATGGATTTACACATGATTCTGCTCTGAAGCTCTTGAATGGCACAAAACAGATAAAAATATGTTTCTCTTCGAGAATTACACTGAACTGAATTCATTATGGACAGCTAAGAGTTCTGTTTAGTACCCTGGGTGTTGAAATTAGAACTGCTGATCATAATGCAAGACAGATGGTTCTCGGAACATCATAATCCCAGGTAAATTTCTCATTCAGCCCACTTCATTCTCTAACACCGTAATCCTGCGTCACCCAAACTTCAATATGAACTTAACATCAGCTTGCACCAAGTTACCCTTCCACTTCGCCCATAGTTTTCAAATGCTTATTCCCTGAATGTTGTTTTGGTAATTGCCATAATTTGAGTTTTTCATGGAAGATATCCAGATAGGTGATACCCAAAGAGACATTAACTTGGATGAAATGAGTCTTTGTGACATGTTCTCCCCGTGGAGATCACATTAGACATCTTGTGTCGTCTGCCCATTGAATCAATTTTGGAATCCAAATTAGTATGCACTATATGGAGGAATCATGTTCGTCATCCATCATTCTCAAAGATGCATTTAGACCATCTCAATCATCCTTCTACTGCTCATGATTCTTCTTGTAAGTTGGGTTTTTCTGTTGATGCTATTAGTAATGATGACAAATATCACTATTTCGAATGTAATCAGAATCACGATGATGAATTAACAACACCCAATCACAGAATCAAAATAATTAATTTAACCTCTCCGATTAAGGGTTCTAGATTTGTTGGTTCATGTAATGGGCTCATGTGTTTTGCTCAAGGAGCACTTGTTTGGATTTGTAACCCTATCACCAGAGAATATGTTATGCTTCCTAAAATTAACTCATACTGTACTAATATTTATATGTATGAATGTTGGAATGTCGGATTTGGTTATGTTTCTGCAAACCAACAAGTACAAAGTCGTAGCTGTAGTGGAGTACATGTGACTGAGACCAGCTCAGAAGTCTACATCTACACTTTAGGCAGTGGAAAGGGTTGGAGAGAGCTTGGGAAGTTTAATTATGGATGGGTTACAAATCGCTATAAGCTTTCAAGGTATCTTTGCCAATGAAGCTCTTTATTGGCTGGACACTAGACTAGCAAAGATCATCTCCTTCAAGTTGGCTGAGGAAAAGTTTTCTCAACATCTTTTGCCGTCTCCTTCGCCACAAGACTGGCGTGATAGGTTAGGGGTTTTGGATGGGTTTTTGTCTTTTGCTGTTTATCTGGATGTCGAAGGAGACAGGTATAATGACATATGGCTATTGAAGAAGAAGGAGGAACATCAGTCATTGGTTTGGAGTAGAGAGTTTAGGATTGATAAAAGCAATTTGTTCGCCGTTATGAAGAGTGATCGTGTTTTAACTTATGGTTACAACTGTCTCAACATTTACGACACAAAAACCTCAATATCGAAAAGCCTTGTGAGGTTTAAGAGTTTTGTTCTTCAAGTATCCCCTCACCAGAACACCTTTGTTTCACTGAAACAATTGGGCGAAGAAGATACAAAAACAATGGAGTCAGTTGAAGTGGAGGAGGCAAGAAGCCGTGAGGATGCTAACTCTGATTTCATATACTTACAAACTGGTAATCTTCGTTGACTTTTGGAACTAATATTTTTATCATTCTACAGACTTTTGCGTTTTTCATTATGAAATTGGACTACAAGTAACCTTTGTGTGAACCAAAACGTCATTGACATTGTCTTTCTATAATCTATCCAACTTTAACTTTCATTATGAAGGAAGTGATCAATACTTCAGTAACTTATTTCGTTTATACATGAAATCGGGTAAGTAAATGCAGGCAAAATCAAGGGAAGTCAGACCAAATTGTAGGGAATACTTTAGGGATCCAAATTGCAGTTTTCCATACTTCGGTCTAGTGTTTTGATACTGCTTATGATAGTATTGTAGTTAGTAGTGTCATTTAACAGAAAGTGGTAGTTCGAATAGGAAACTTCCCTATGAGTTTCTCTGTGATAAACATAATTTACTTTTACATTCTGTCGTAACCACGGCCAACCTAGATTTGTCGACTGCTGTTTTAGTTTCATTTTGGGTCAATGTGGCTAGTGACAACCAGAACTAAGAGCAGGTTGGTGCAGGTCATATTAGACCATTTTAGTTCTGGTCAGTGCCACAAAATTCGTTGTTTTTGTTCCAACTTTGTCTTCCCCACAAAATCCACGATCTTTTGAGTATACAGCAGATGTTTGCTTCATGTCTAAAGTTGCTGTGGCTTGTCAATTTTTCTGATATATATGTAAGTCCTAAGTGCGTGCTAAAGCCACAAGTGTCTTCAATGAGACATCAAAACTTGTTTCATGTACATAGATCATACTTCGGTTATCTAGCAGCTAAAACTCTATCTAGAATCTTCTAAGAAGTAGCCTAAGTTTTAGCAAAATTAATAAGAATATCTCATGTAAAGTGTGCAGCATTTCTAGGACCTTGCTTTATTCTACTCTTAGTAGTGATCTTTGGCTAGGCAGATACGGTTTAGCATTTGTAATAGCTTGAAGTTCGGTGACGAAACTGTTTTGAAGTCGGGGAATCAAATAACGTGATCAATGATGAGTGAGTGAGCTTCAACAACATAGCACCCATCTTTTCGATGTAATATTTGTGACCTGGACAGTTTCTGCACTTATTCTTCTCAGCCAGGTGAATTAGTAGCATGTCTCCATCCGCGCCTTTATTCTGAACTTTGTCTGAAGGAAGAATTGAAGATTTATGCAAGGCACTCTCCCAGCGATCTAACACTTGACCTGATAAGATATCTCTGCATAAATGGGGCTCCAATGTCTCCCTTGCAGTTGAACTCTAGGCATGTCATCAAGGTAATGTTTTCTTGTACCTTTGATAGTGGTAGTGTTGGAGAATTGGGCATTTTTGAGCTGCCTTAGCTCATCAAGTATGCAGCAGCAACTAAACTCCACATGGTTGAGGTTATTGCGACTTGGAACAGGTCCGAACGTAGTATAAACATACGAGAAACGTAGATGGAACAAGATGAGTTTGGAAGAATGAAAAACTCTTGTCATGGACATTTTGAACTTAGCATAGACAGACAGACGGACACTTCTACCACATCCTTCTGAGAAGGCTGGCACTTTATTCAGTGTAGCTGAAACTGAGAATGGAGTGATGAGAATAGCTTGGGATAGATCAAATAACCTGTTGTTATTATATTAAATGATGACAAGGTTCCCTACTCCGCAGACTAGTGGATTAGCTATTTTTTCTGGTACATCGAGATCTCAATTGTACATTTTTACCTGAAGAATCCCAGATTTTTTGCATGTTTGCTCCGCAAAACCGAGGGGCTTATTCTTACAGTTTTTTTTTTTTTAAACTCTTTTCAGCCTTTCAGGTCGAATTCAGTTCTGTTGTGTCATCCTATAACATTGACTCTCTTGAAATTCCAAATTGTAATCATCATATTCAAAACGTGATGGGTTCTAGTACAATACTTGTTAAGGCGTCCAAGCATTGAAAGCAGTGCATCCGTGCATGACACTGACGAGTCAAGGCGTTCAAGCAACAAATTATGCAATGTACCTTGAGCAGTGACTAGACCCATATTTCGTGGATGATGCATTTACACCATTTAGGTATGCAAGTGGTCGGCATAGAAACGCAATGCACAAGCGTTGACACAAGCGTACAAAAATAATAACATAGGCTGTATCTAAAAGGTTGCCTGTTTGACTGTAATTAGTGCGCAATGTGTTGTTTTTATAGATATTTTAGGTCGTGAATACCGTTGGAATGCATTTAGTTTTTGCCACCTAACTTTTTATTGCATGAATTGTTTATGCAAAAATTTGATCCAATGATTCAACATCATCATGTGCTACTGGTATTTGGATTCTTTGTCTAGTGTCAAACTGTCAATACCGATAACAAGAAGATAGGACTTTGAAATTCTTTGTGGAATTAGTGTTGGCTTGTTAATGGTGTTCTTTTTTTAGTGGGAATGTTATTTATGCCCCTACTATCCATGGGTCATGCACAAATACCCTTATGGGTCTTTAATAATACCCCAATGGCAGAATCAAAAATATGAATAGGAAAATAATTAACATAATCACATTTTTAACCTTTCCATCTTACTTTCATCTTCTTCTTTATTTTCACTGAGAAACCGATAGAATTCTCACCATCTTCATCTCCGTCGATCGCCACCACCATCTCCATCTCCATCTCCGCCGCCACCACAACCAACTTACACCAACACCATCATCGCTTCCATCGCCTTCATCACCATCTCAAGAACTATCGATATCTCTCTCGCTTCTTTTCATTCCTAATCACCACCAACAACAACACCGGATCTACCACCACCATCTCGCATCTCTCTCACCACCATCTCAATCGCCGTCGCTATCACCATCACCATCTCAATCACCTAACTACAATTTATATGTTTGATTTCAACAAATCTAGAAAACTTAAAAACATAGAAATCCAGATCTAGAAATCACCGCCACCATCCCACGTTGTGGTTCAATCAGATCGAGAAATTAGAGTCAAGAAAGTGAATATGTTGAAATCTGGATAGGTGATGAAGATAAGATGAAATGAAGAGGGGTTGTGGTTGATTCAAGATTAATTCGATCTATGAGCCGAGAAGAGACGATTGATGTTTACAAATGGTAGAACTGCGAGGAGAAAGAAATGAAGCTACTATTGATGATTATGGTTTGATTTTGGTAGAATGTCGAGAATCGTAGATGGGTTAAGTTGGAATGATGGTGGTATTCATTGATATGCAGAGAAGAAGATATTGAAATTCGATTTTGCAGGTGCAGAGGATTAATGTTGGTGTTGTTGCTACAAGCTAACAGGGAGCTGAGTATGTCATTTCCAAGGATCTGTAGTTACTGTGATTATGAAGTTTAAAGCGCTTTGTCAGGCAATGAACCAAATAGATGAATGTTTTAGGACCGGGTACAGATTGGGGTGTGTTGTTTCCATGGAACCGAAATGAGGGATGCTTGAAAGGAGATGGCATGGAGGGTGAAGATGCACAAGAAGTGTCGAGCAACCACTAGATGGAGTATGGTGATAATGAGCGAACCGGTGCTCTAGCTCGTGATGGTTCCTTTGTGATGGATGGGTGGCGTATATGTGTTGTTTAAGAGTTTGCAAGGTCGTAGATAGTATAGTTACGGTTATAGCAATAGATGAGAGCCGGGTACCGAGACAAAGTGGTGCTAGAGAAAGAAAGGGAGCAATGGTAATGAGATTCGGCTTACGCCGAAAGGTGGCACTGCTGTTCTGGAGTTGGATCATGAGGCATGAGCCGAAATGCGGATTATGAAGTTGTTTTAGAAGTCAGAGATGAGTATTGGTTGATCAAGAGGAATGGTTTGGTGTTGATGATGATGCTATTGCTAGTTGGTTCTAACTTTGAAGATAACTGACCAAGTTGCTTCCAACTTTGAAGACAACTTTGACCAAGTTGCTTTCACTTTTTGGAGGCAACTTGAGCTAGTTGATTTCAGATGGAGGCAACTTGAGCTAGTTGATTCCAGTCAGCAGGTAGAGTGCAGTGAGCACGAGATGGATGGTGTGGTGTTGTATGGTGGTTGTTTGAATTGTTGGTTGAGCACTCGATGGGCGCCGCTGAACTCCGTGGCGCAATGGTAGCACAACCGACTATATGTCGAGATGATGTGTGTTCGATTCACACTAGGTTCACTTATTTGTGTATAATTTTTATTTTTTTTGAGACAACTTGTGCTAGTTGCCTCCATATATGGAACAACTTAGTGCTAGTTGATTTCACTTTTCAAGACAACTGCGGCTAGTTGCCTTTATTGTTGAAGACAACTTGAAGTTTGAATTCTTTCTCCGATATGGACACAACTTCAGCAAGTTGACTCCACATAGTGGTGGTAGTCGGCGGTGGCGATGGTGGTTGGCGGTGATGGTTGGCGGCGGTGGTGTCGTCGGTTGTTGGCGCGGCGGTGGTAGTGGACAGTGGTGGTGTTCGTTAGCGGTGGTGGTGGTCTTCGGTGGTGGTGGTTAGTGGTGGTGGTGGTTGGTGGTGGTGGTCGGTGGTGGTGGTGGTGGTCTTCGGTGGTGGTGGTCGTCGGTGGTGGTGGTTGGTGGTGGTGGTGGTCGTCGGTGGTGGTGGTCGTGGTGGTGTTCGTTAGCGGTGGCGGTGGTGGACAGTGGTGGTGGTTGGCGGTGGGCAGTGGTGGTGGGTGGTTTGGCGGTGGAGGCAGTGGTGTGGCCATTAGATTTTTTTTTTTTTTTTTTTTTGAATAGTGGTGGTGGTGGTTTTGTATATACACTATATGTTATATTTTAAGAATGAAAGAGCAAAAGATTTGTAAAGTTGATAAGGGTATATTTCAAGGGGCCTCATAGTAGGGGTATTTAGATAATGTTCCCTTTTTTTTAAGCATTGTTAATGGTTGATTAACAGCTGAAAAATACAAAAAGCAAAAACAAACAAGAAAGAGAAACAAGAAGTTAGAAGTTCGGTTGGCAGCAAAATTAACTCAAAATCAACTCCCAGAAACAAAGAAGTTAATTTGGTGCAATTAAGAAAAAAAATTACTTTTGATTTCTGGAATATACTTCTACTCTAGAGAAGCAAAAATGCCTCTTTTTAGTATCCAAACACCTCTAAATTTAAACCTAAGTCGGACCTGCTATCCGAAGTCATCTGCATAGTAAATACTAGTAGTATATACTCCTATTATTTATGTGAATCGTGTCATATCCTCGCCATTGACGTATCTACATCTGAACCCCAGATCTAGTAACCTTGAACATTTGAGGCCTGCAGTAGGGGGTGATGGACTGAATAACATAGACCAGCTGAGGAATGACACGTAACATCACGAGGAGGTTATGGGGAGGAGAAGATGTGGGGTATAGCGGTTTACGCGTGTCTGGTCCCATTATGGACAGTCAGTGTAACCCTATCAAAAAGTAGTCAAGCCGTATTAAATGGCATGGCACGATGATGTATTTGATGATCAAATGATTCCAAATTGTTGGCTCCAGTCCAGATGTGTTGTTTTTTAGCGGGTCACTAGTCGGTGTGAACTGGTTGGCGTTGAACCACCATTAGCAATAATGTGGTTGCCGTTGGCAGGACTGGTACTACTGGTATGGTAGGACATCCCCATTCCCACCACCAATCTCATAAATTTTGTGTACGCCTCAAAAAAAAGAAAAGAAAAGAAAATTCAATTTTATTTGGCTGGAAACTATTCCATGGATAACATTCGTTTTGGCTAATTTTAGGCTTTTTATATCACAACAAAATTGGGGTTAACCAAATTTTATCACGAACCAAAGTCTTTCTGCTGTCAGTTGAATGTTCTCATACAACACGTATGAAGGTGTTTTTTTTTTCCTTGCATAAATTTATTTGGCTGTAATTTATCACTACAATACTGTTGTTAGTCATTCAAAACGGTTTCCATACCCGCTACATGATATATATAAGTCGGTGTGCATGTGATTTGGGTGACCTTAATGCTTAATCAAGATTGAAAATTTCGTCATCCATCATGCCTAGTTTGCTTAAACCTGTCTTAAAACTCATGATAAATGTGATTAACTAAAAAGGACTAATATTATACTCAATCAAAGACGGATCAGAAGATCTCCTAATTATCCCTAATCATAAGGAATTTAATATCCAAAAACAACAATCAAGGATCTCTACTACATGTGCTGTAAAAAGATAAGCAAATCCTAAAAATAAAATGTTAATGGATAAGGGGTAATCTAGTAATAAACTCAACACCTCCTTTATTCATGGGGAACCTTCCAGTGCTGTTCCAACTCATCCCACATGGGCAGAAGAAACACCTAGTAACCCTAAAAAGTACAAATGACGCATCAAATTTCAGAGACTTTGTAATGATACTACACTACAAGGTCATGCATGCTGTTATCCAACTCCTGCCTCCCTAACCTTACACCTGTCAATTAACATAACCATCATGATCAAGCTGGGAGAATCCATGCTGCATCAGGTAACTGAAGTGGGGCCCACGCAGTTATAAGGTAGGGTAGTCCCGTGTAGCAGCAAATAGTGTGTATAGATATGGGTCCCATGATCTTGGCCTAGTAAAAATCCGATTAAAACAAGGACAAGTGGCACCAACCCAACCACCTCTCATCTTTCAAATACAACCTACAGAAATAGAGAGAAATAAAGGAGAACCTCTTGCTTACTTGAGAGAAACAACAACAAACCTCTATTCATGAAAATAAAAACAACAATGTGAATAATGTGATCAAAAATTCTAACCAGAAAAATTTCACAAAAAATTGGTGAAAGGAAGTTTTCGATTTGAAAAAAAAAGTTTTGAAGAAGAAGAAGAAGAAAAAAGAGAAAAGAGCTTTTTCTTTTCTTTCTCTTTTTGTTTGTACAAATTGAGAAATAAAAGAAGAGAAAGAGAAGAAGCTCTCTCTGTTTTCGTTTTTTTTTTTTTGTTAATAAGAAAAAGAAAAAGAAGAAAGGAATTTGATTCAGAGAAGAAGAAGAAGAATGATAAGAATAGGGATAGCAGTATTACAATTATCAGAACTATTTGTTAGTTCAATAGTTCATTTGTTATATGGGTTTTACATTTTTAGTACAGCTGTAGCTTCAGATCTTTCTCAAGCTTTGATTAATAAACCTAATCTCATTGAAATTCAACCTAAATTTCACTCTGTAAATACTACCACTTCTGATGATGTTGATGATGATAATGGTGTTGTTTCTGCTGCTGAAGAAGATGATGATAAGAATAAAGGGTTGTTACCTCCTATTGTATTGGTTCATGGGATCTTTGGATTTGGCAAAGGGGTATGTCTAATTTTAATGGGTTCTATTCAAAATTTCTTTTTTTGTTTTTTAGGTTTTTGTTGTTGATTTTAATGGTTTTACTTATTTTTTGTGTGTGTGTGCAGAGATTGGGTGGATTATCATATTTTGCTGGAGCTGAGAAGAAGGATGAACGTGTTCTTGTGCCTGATTTAGGTTCATTAACCAGCATTTACGATAGAGCTCGTGAATTGTTTTATTATTTGAAAGGTGGACAAGTTGATTATGGTGAAGAACATTCCAAAACTTATGGTCATTCTCAATTCGGAAGAGATTATCAACAAGGTTTGAATATTCAATTTAGTCTTCTTTTCAACATTCAATCTAATTTAGTTTTTTCTTGGTTTGATTTTGAATGAGAAAAAACAATTGTTAGTCAAAGTTGTAATTGTGGGTGTGTTTGAATTTCAGGAAATTACCCTGAATGGGATGAAGATCATCCAATTCATTTTGTTGGGCATTCGGCAGGTGCGCAAGTGGTTCGTGCATTGCAGCAAATGCTAGCTGACAAGGTTAGCAATTTTTTGTGATTCATGACTATTTGGTTTTGATTATGGTGGTGGTTTCAGGCTTCTAAGTTTTAAGGTATGGTTGTATGTGTTATTAGGCTTTCAAGGGGTATGAGGATACGTCCGAGAACTGGGTGTTGAGCATATCGTCTTTGTCTGGCGCGTTTAATGGGACAACAAGAACTTACTTGGATGGAATGCAGTGAGTGTTGTTTTGAATTTATTATAATGATCCGTCTTGTGGATTTTATTTGTAATGGATGTAGATTTACGGTTTGGTTTTTGTGACAGACCGGATGATGGGAGATCGATGAAGCCTATATGTCTCCTACAACTGTGTCGATTGGGTGTTATAATTTACGATTGGCTTGATATACCATGGCTAAAAGCTTACTACAATTTTGGGTTTGATCATTTCAATATGTCGTGGAAGAAGTCAGGTCTTACGGGTTTAGTTGATTTGTTATTGGGGAATACTGGTCCGTTTGCAACAGGAGATTGGATCCTGCCAGACCTTACTATTCAAGGATCAATGAGGCTCAATTTCATCTACATACATTCCCAATACATATTACTTCAGCTATGCTACTAAGAAGACAAGAAACTTAATGGGTATTACGTTGCCTTCTAGCATACTAGGGATTCATCCTATGCTTTTCATCAGAGTCTTGCAAATGAGCCAGTGGACACACCCGCCAGATGCCCCGCTTCCATATAAAGGATACAGGTATGTTACAATTCGTGATTTGACTCTCTGTTTCTTGAGCTTTGTAGTGCTAGGAGAAATATCAAAAGTTGTGATTCTCCATATTGCAATTTGGTCACATTTTTATTTAAATTGGGCAGGGATGAAGATTGGCAGGACAATGATGGAGCACTCAACACCATATCAATGACTTACCCCAGACTCCCAACCGAGCATCCCAACAAATTTGTTGAAAGCGACTCTGATTGCCAGCCTTTGCAACCCGGAATCTGGTAAGTTACTATACCAGAAACGCTAAGTCTAGCCATGGGCACAACCACCTCCGTCCTATCTGCCTTTTGCTTAGTAATGTATAGATATTATCATAACAAAGTAATCGACTTTGCTTCCTTATCAAACACAACACTCTCTCATGTGTTTGATCAGTTGGTTCTTAATGAAAGACTGGCCACTTCTTTGTTTCCTGTTTTTCTTGGTATCCCTGGAGCTTCTCCGTCTGTTCGGTTTAAGCGTCAATTTGTTGATATCTTTAAGATCAAGTTAAAATAACCATTTGGTGTCTGATTAAATGCAGGTACCACAAGATTGTAGAAGGTGATCACATACTTTTCATTGTGAATCGGGAGAGAGCAGGTGTACAGTTTGATCTCATTTACGACAGCATTTTTGAGCGCTGCAGAAAGCATGTACTTAGAACTAGACCAACACTACCGAACCAAATCCAACACTAAATTCATAAACTCTCTTTGTTCCTGCAGATAGGAAAAAAAAATTTGGATGCCACTGAATCGGCACATTTTTACACCCTTTCTTTTTCCCCTGCTTGTAAATGTGAAAACAAAGTAGTCCAGTTTGAGCTTTGCTGAGAATTTTTTGAGGCTTAGTTTATTCGCCTCGTAGCTACACTGAAAATGTCAATGAATACAAATATCTTTAGATTGATATGAGTTACCTCTCGCAAATACTTTCGTTTTGACAGCTGATTCCATTTTTCTTTTTATGACTTGGATGAATATCAAGTCTGTATTGATGTTCCCGCAAGATAGCTTAAACTGTTGCTGGATTTGGTATTCCTGACTGAAACCGCTGGCATTCAGAGGACAATAGCACTAATAGCACTGAAACGGCTGGTATTTATCCTCATTTGATTGGGGGCCAGACCTTTTAATTGGGGGCCAAGCACTAGATGACAAAAAATGTCACCCAATCCTAATTTGGGTCACCCCTTATAAAAATTATTTCTAAATGCCTAAAATAGCCTTGAGTGATTAGTATTAAGAGTTAATGAAGTAGATTAGTGTGTTAATTTAGTTTAGTTTAAAATCAGGTTTTGGATTAAATTTTGTGAAATTTAAGTTTTGGGTATTTTTGTTTTGAGAAGAAGAAGAGGGGTTTTGGGAGGAAAAACTAGGGTTGTTTAGAAATGAGTGATTCAAGTGGAGGGAATGAGGTAGTTGAAGGTTCAAACAATAAACCATGAATGTATTGATGGTGAGATTATTCTAATAATCCTATGGATTGGATGTTTGATGAAGAGATGTTAATGGAGGAAGCCATGAATAATGGTGGAAATGAAGATCCTACTCCTCAAAATGAAGGAACCTATACTCCAAATGAAGAACCCGCACCTCAAAACAATCAGGTAAACCTCATATACTCTTGAAATTGTCTGAATGGTGCTCCAATGGGTCGATTCATGGTCACTATTTAAGTCGTCAGTGTGAGAGTCGTTATAGTCGGGGGTTGGATTAATTAACGACTCTTAAAGGTCGTCAGTGAATTGAAACTACAAATGACGACTCAAACCTGCAACTTTTCCAGGTTATGAAAAATCGTTAGGGGCTGATGGTTTATTTTCAATGATGTTGTAGTAATAAAAGGGTTGTCGTTCACTCGGACTTGATGGGTTTGATTTTAAGAATTACTAGAAGAAAATATATACAAAAATGTGTCACGGAAAAAAGAGTTTCTTTGGGACTTTGATTTTACCGACTTTCATATTCAAGTGGTTCATGAAATTAACCTAGGCAATTATCGCTCAAAATAAAAGAAACACTAACTCTATTCTTTGCCAAAGTAGATTTCATAAAACATTATCTGTAAATCGTAAGCATGACGCATCAAAAGTAATTTAAACTAAGCATGCGACATCAGACAAAATAACAAATAATTAATAAATCATAAATCATTAAAAATTGGTGCAAAAAGTAATTAAGGAATTAATTTAATTTACCACATGATAAAATTCAGCTCCGTCCGTCGTCCCAGAGATGGGGTTTAGCTCATCATGTTGGAAACACGCTCAAAATATGATTTTATTGCTCAAAGGTGCTTACAAATGATGAAAAGGAGAGATATCAAAGAAAAACCGGGTTTTGTAATGAGATATAAGTGTTACAAACCTAATTGTTAAGAGAGCGATAAGACCTTTCGTCATCGTCACTATTCATTTAAGTTCCGCCTCCAACTACGACCCACAAACGCGAAGTCGTTTACATAATCGTTGAAGAACGACGGTTTCGTCGTCGTCTGCTCTTCGTGTTCTTCGTGTGTAGCAGCCGGCAGAATGGCGTTTCCCTGGAACTTGATTCTCTCGACTCTGTGGTGCTCCAAACCTTCCCTAATCTCTCCGTCATCCTCTCTGACTTCCAAGAACTCTATATATACCCATCAGACACCACCAAATCTCGAGAATAACTCAAAATAATCTTCATTTACACCCGACCAAGTTACGGGAATAATTCCTTTATTTTTCTTCTTCACGTGTTTGTTGTAGATTAACACACTCCCAAAGATGCTTTCACCGATCTCTCGATGATGTCAAACTCTCTCGTGCACGCGCAAATCACCCAAAAAGGCACAAAATCTCGAGAATATCTCACGGAGAATATTCTTCTCTGTTCTCTCGTGTTTGCAACTAACTCCCTTATTTCTCGAATCCAAGTAAGTTACCATCCCCGTTTGGATGAAACAGATATTCTCAACTAAAACCCACGAAAAAATCTCACCAAACCTGGCCCAAGAATCTTCACGGAAGTTCCGTGTTTTTTCAAATAAATTTTCCCGCCAAAACTTGTTCTTCATGAGTAAGAAGATGGTTGCCCCATAACCAAAATGGGGTGCTTAATAGCGGGTGCCCAACTGAGGTGCCCCTTAGTAATTGGGTTACCCCTTATCCAAAGTGGGAGTCCGAATAGCAAATGTCCTCCGAGGGTGTTCCTCAGCAACTTTTCGAGCCGATTTTTCCAAAAATATTTATTTCCAAAATACCTAAAAATACATAAAAACACAATATTAGTATAAAAATCGAGTTCCAACAATACCAACATCGAGGACAATTCGTACACAAAAATGTGTCTATCAAATACCCCCAAACTTATTATTTTGCTAGTCCTCGAGCAAATTTATTCTAAAAAAAAAAAAAATCATTTGAACCCCTAGGAGGCCCTAGTGGCGGAGTGTTGTCTCCGGAGGGTTTACCAGAGGTGTACCCACAAAACCTTTACTCCAGACCATAGCTATCTACGTAAAACCTTGGAAGGCACTAAAGAATCTCCTTGGTTGGCATACAATATTGACTGTAGGAGGAAGTACCCTGATGCGAAATTCCAATTGTCAGACACGCAGTTTGCACTCAAGCATACTAAAATTCATATAAAGTGACAGCAAAGCTCTACTCGTGAGCAAGTCGCACTATGGACATCAATACCCTAGTCAAAACTAATCACATGGATAGATCAAGAAGATGGATATAGAGAAAAACATAGATGGTTTTGATGTTTACTAAGTGATCGATGTTTCCTATATCTGTCTCGAAGGCCTCCGCCAAAATGAACCTATCCTAATGGACCGAGATACTAGTCGACTAATATCAACACACGGCATATACAATGGAACCAATGGTCGATAATCCTAACTCTAGGTCAACACAACTGGCATATACAAGGGTTCCAAAGTGGTTTCGACTTTATTGAATTTATTAGGTTGGTCAAATGGTCCGGGTCTTACTTTCTTTTTTTCTTTTTTTTTTTTTTTTTTTTTTTTTTTTTTTTTTTTTCAACTTTTTCACCTTTTTTTTTTTTTTTTTTTTTTTTTTATCTCAATCACTCTAATTCACCCAAAGACTAGTAACAACTTGATTCGTGGGCCCCACCTAATCACTTAGAGAAACAAAATAAAAATAAAAACGAAGTGAAAAGGACTCAACGAGATTGGTGAAACTATCATGTTATTTCTAACACCTCGAGCCAGTGCTTTTATGAATAGACTCTTTTAGATGTTGCCATCTAATCGGATTGGTTCCTCAACTCCTACAACCAAAATGCTTCCATCCACTTAGATTGGTTAGTGCCATCCTTAATAAGCATAAATTTCTAGGCTCTGGAGTTTATCAATGCAGCTAAAAAGTGTCTCCCATACCCCCAAACTTAAATCTAACATTGTCCTCAATGTTCTAAAGATGAAATTAAAAACATGAACAAGGAGAAACTGTTACCATTTGAAGCAAAAGAGTTAAGGAAAGATATTACCGTGTTGCATGAGCATGGGTTACCTCCCAAGAAGTGCTAAGTTTAAAGTCTTCACCAGACATTGGAAGAGATTAGTCACCTCGAAGAATCATAAAGAAATTTAATAACTCATGGTCATCTAGATCAAAAAGTGCTAACCACAAGAAAAGGAGACTGCAACAGACCAGGAAAATATCCAACACACCCTTATCTATTTTTAAGACCACTACATCTAGTTGTGGTTCAGGTTCAGGCTCTATAAAAGGGTCTAGATAAAAAGTTTTCATAGGTTGCGTTTCCTCATAAGTTGGATCCGAATGATCAGGTTCTAGAGTCTGGAAAAACTCAAATAAAAACTTAGAAGCACATAATAATAACCCGAATAATTGAGGATCCTCTAAGTCAATCGGTTTTGATTTACACACCTGACCACAATAAGATTGGTGGTCTTCCTTAAGCAAATGTGTTTCACCCTAATATCCTAAAGTAATTAGGTTTAGTCTCAAAACTTAATAATCGACACATTTGTAACTCATATGTTCCCACAATTGAAAGAAAAGTTTTTGGTGGGAAAACAAAGTCAATTTTGGTATCATAGCTCAGGTTAACCACATCAACCAGAGGATGGGTTTCTAACAACCGAACTTCTTCCCGGACATTATTAGGTTCTGGGAGAGCTAGCATGAAGGTAACTGGCACAATGGTTGAGGAACATATATCAAGTCCCAAGTGAGGGATTTCGTAAGAGCTAAAGGTAAGGCACAAGGAGAATGATAATCACCCCCAAACTTAGAATTTTGGGTGTCTCTAGATAGACTAGCTACAATTTCCCTAATTTCTAGATCGTCAAAAAACCTGAAAATGGTCAATTGCTTCATGTAGATTATACTCAGGTGATGCATCCTCACTCATATTTAAAAGCTCTACTAGTTCATCTTCTTGCCTAAGACTATTGTTTCTAAATCCTTGGACTCTAAAACAAGTATTCTCGGGATAAACCCATTCCTCTAAACCATTATCGACTTCGTAAACAGAAGTACTACATCGTCTAAAATAGTATCTCTAGTCAAATCCTTGTCCTTTTGAATAGGTGAATAATTGTTAAAATTATTAGGATCTGAACCAAAAAAATAACTCTATTATTATAAAGCTCAATTGGAGTAGCAAATTCCCGATCACTATGCCTATTTGTTTCCAATTCTTCATCAACACTATCCTCATCATAATCATTATTATAATAACATGAAAATGGTTGAACCTCATCTAAACAAGTAGTGTTACCAATTCTAACCTCACCATCTTGATTATGTGAATAACTATCTTCATTATCAAAGGTATTATTGGATACACTATATTGAAATCAAGTTATTTCGAGCAATACTTTCTGCTCGTCTCTAACTCAAGTCTACGTGTCGACTTTCGCCTAGCCTCTCAAGGGTCTCCTCCAAAGAAAGTTCCCTTAGTGCCGGATCTAAGTTTTGAGTTAATCTATTGAGGATATCTTCTACAGATTCGGGCCGTTGTTGCAGTCCTTTCGTCCATAACTACGTTATTTACCTCAGCTAACTTACATGTTGATTCACCTAACTTTTGTGTCGACTCAGCTAAACCCCTGAGGGACTCTTCTAGAGAAGGAAGAGTAACGGAAAGGATCATAATAAGGACTACTTTTCAAAGTTTGATCGTATCCTCTAGAGACGAAGAACTATTACTATAATTTCCTTGCTCGAATGACCGATGCACATGTGGATAGTAATTGGGCTCACCATGGTATGACCCATAACCTTCAAAAAGATTACGTTTCCTAACCACTATTCACATTATGGTCATAAAAAGAGTGATGTCCATAATGTTGCAGTTGATATTCATATTCATTGTGATGGCTATTATAATACCTGTTTGACATCCTAACCGGCAAGGGAATTCTACACAAACACACAAACACAAACAAGGTCGACCGACCAAAACAAACCTACTCGATTTCTAGCAAACAAAAGCATGATGGCTCCACTTAGATTGTTTTAGACCAGCCTTCTAATCCTTCGAAAGGGAATTCGTTACAATTTAAGCAAACCTCTCGGAATCAATCCGAGTTTAAGTAAGTTGAATAGAGGCGAGGGAAGTCTGCGTGGAGCTTTGATACCCAAGGCCTCACCGCAATTACAAGGCGGCGCGATCCACGCATTCAACTTCCACTTAAACCATCATGAACTTCAAGTATGCTTAAAGAGTAACCAATATTTTTCGAATGACTTTCCTATTAAGCTCGTTACTCTATCGGTCTCGTTCTAGTCAAAATTTTAGGCTTAGGTTCGTGTTTGGTTTCGTTTTCCTAAATGTGCAAGAAGAGAACGGTGATGAAATCCGAACCCTTATCTTGTATGGCAGTCCTTGCCCTTTACTAGGAAATTAAACAAATGGATTCGGCCTCGACATATATTCACACGAAATCATCCAAGAAACCCGGGCGGGGATTAGCGGGTGTTTACAATTTTTACCTCCCGCTCCAGACGGGGATGAACCGTTGAAGTCGACTCGTGCCACGACTCCTATGTCATGTACTTAACCCAGGCCGAGACGATATCGTAATCGCCGCCCTTCCTCGTCAGTTTATATTTAAATAACTCCTTCCTTAGGGTTTAAAAAAAATGTCCAAGGTCAAAATAAAGTCCAAAATTAGAAGTCCAAAAAATAAAAATAAAAATTACAAAGATAATTACCTAATTACGGTTTCTAAAAATAAAAAAATTAATTACACAATATACAAAATTTTCCTCTTCACTCCTTTGGATTTTCTCTCTTTCTTTCTTTGGCTTCACTTTACTTTTCAACACTTTTCTTTTATATAAGCTCCAGCACCAAGTCTCAAAGCAAATAGAAAAAAAAAACAAAACGCGAAAAAGGAACAAATAATAATAAAATAAAATAATAAAACCTAAAAACAAATCTATACACAAGTCCAACGTTCTACGCATACCAAAAATTGGTGGTTTATTTTCAATGATGTTGTAGTAATAAAAAGGGTTGTCGCTCACTCGGACTTGATGGGTTTTGATTTTAAGAATTACTAGAAGAAAATATATACAAAAATGTGTCACGGGAAAAGAGTTTATCGGGACCTTGATTTTACTTGACTTTCATATTCAAGTGGTTCTAGAAATTAATCCCAGCAATTATCGCTCAAAATAAAAGAAACACTAACTCTATTCTTTGCCAAAGTAGATTTCATAAAACATTATCTCGTAGAATCGTAAGCATGACGATCAAAAGTAATTTAAACTAAGCATGCGACATCAGACAAAATAACAAATAATTAATAGAAATCATAAATTATTAAAAATTGGTGCAAAAAGTAATTAAGGAATTAATTTAATTTACCACATGATAAAATTCAGCTCCGTCCAGTCGTCCCAGAGATGGGGTTTAGCTCATCATGTTGGAAACACGCTCAAAATATGATTTTATTGCTCAAAGGTGCTTACAAATGATGAAAAGGAGAGATATCAAATAAAAACCGGGTTTGTAACGAGATATAAGTGTTACAAACCTAATTGTTACGTGAGAGCGATAAGACCTTTCTGTCGCCACTATTCATTTAAGTTCCTTTCCAACTACGACCCACAAACGCGAGTGCTTACACTGTTGAAGAACGCATTTGGCCGTCCCGTGCTCTTCGTGTTCTTCGTGTAAGTAGCAGCAGCAGCAATGGCTTTCCGGAACTTGATTCTCTCGATCTGCAGCTCCAAACCTTCCCCTAATCTCTCCGTCATCCTCTCTCCGACTTCCAAGAACTCTATATATACCCATCGACACCACCAAATCTCTTCGAGAATAACTCAAAATAATCTTCATTTACACTCACCAAGTTACTGGAATAATTCCTTTATTTTCTTCTTCACGTGTTTGTTGTAGCTTAACACACTCCCAAAGATGCTTCTCACCGATCTCTCGATGATGTCAAACTCTCTGCACGCGCAAATCACCCAAAAAAGGCACAAAATCTCTGAGAATATCTCACGGGAGAATATTCTTCTCTTCTTCGTGTTTGCAACTAACTCCCTTATTTCTCGAATCCAAGTAAGTTACCATCCCTGCTTGGATGAAACAGATATTCTCAACTAAAACACGAAAAAATCTCACCAAATCGGCCCAAGAATCTTCACGGAAGTTCCGTGTTTTTCAAATAAATTTTCCTCCAAAACTTGTTCTTCACGAGTAAGAAGATGGTTGCCCCATAACCAAAATCACATAATAACAAGCCCAACCGAGGTGCCCCTTAGTAATTGGGTTACCCTTATCCAAAGTGGGAGTCCGAATAGCAAATGTCCTCCGGGGGTGTTCCGCAACTTTTCTTTGAGCTTAGATTTTTCCAAAAAATATTTATTTCAAAAATACCTAAAATACATAAAAAACAATATTAGTATAAAAATCAGTTCCAACAATACCAACATCGAGGATAAATTCAGACACAAAAATGTGTCTATCGTGGGTGTTTGTACCTATATAAATAATTTGTACGTGCGTGCCGCACAAGCTATTCGGAATGGGCATAATACGGTTTATTGTGGGGAAACCGGTGGGTCTATTGTGGAGACCCACATGGATTATCATGGGAAGCCTAGTATGGCTTATCAGGAAACAGTGGGTCTATTGGGAGAACCACATGGCTTACTGTGGAAGCCTAGATGGTTTATCTGTGAAACCGGTGGGTATATTGTGGAAACCCACATGTCTTATCAGGAAGCCTGGATTTGGGTTGTTAGGGAAACCAGTGGGTTTACAGGGAAACCCACTAGGCTTATTATTGAAGCCTAGGAGTCTTGAATATTTATTTATAATTATTAATATTGTTTGAGATAAATACAGATCCTAAATTAAAGGGATAATTATCTTAAATATTAATAATTATTCAAGATAATTATTATTCAAGATAAATAAGGATTATGATAAATATTAGGGTTTATCATGAATCCTGATGTTTTGGGATTTATACGTATTTAGGGAAGTTATTAGATAACTATCAAAACCCTAAAGCTACATCTATTTCTCGCCTTATATATGAGGCTAAATCTCAACACAAAAGGTACACAATTTCTATTCCTTTTCTTAACAACCTACTTGCATAGAACTCTTGTTGATTTTAGCATCGGAGTGTCTTTGCAGTACCCCACCATTTTCAATCAACAATTCTTTGGAGAATCTAATCAACGGCGGCGATTCGATCATCATACACATCTCGAAGATTGTTGAGGTGATTAATTTTGCACCAACATCTTTTCGCCGACTCAGGGGACTCGTGAAAACAATCGTGTTTTACTTGTTGAGAGAAGTCCAGAAGAAATGGGCACCTGAAATCCAAGGCAAAATCAGGAAAAAATTAAAAAAATTTTAGGGTTCTTCCGTAAGCGTTGGAAGAATCATAATCAATTTAACGAAGGTGAATTAGTTGCGAAGTTGAAAATAGTTGAAGCTAGTATGAGAAAAACGATGTAATGTTGTTGTGCAACACTTTACAGTAATGTAAATAAGCGTTGCGAAGCGCAAGAGGCTGAAATCTCATCCAGCCTCACGTACATCGCGATCTAGTGCTTCTCGGGCGGCTAGTCGGTGTACGGTCGGCACCACGCCAACGACACATCGCAGCAATTTCCATTCAGCAGGTGCCCCGTCAGCATATGGTTACCGTGGCGTATCCGCCAAAGATCCTCCGAGTGCCACGTGTGAACCTTGCCATGTCATCGACGCGCGCCCGCCATGTCGCGGAGTTATTCACTTATCGACCCCACGTCGGCAAAGTTTAGTGCCACGTTAGCGAACCATGCCATGTCATCTATGTCAGCCGGTCGGCCACGTTAGCGGTCTTACCATCCAAAGGACTCGCCACATCGGCAAATTTAGTGCCACATCGCGCCTTGTTAATCGCCCATGTCAAGCACTTGTATCCACGTCAAAGCATAGCGTACCAAATAAAAAAGAAGAAAATTTCATATGGTGGGATTCGATATCACGACCTCGGGCTTCTTAGTCAAGAACTAAACCACTGATCCAGGCCGTCTGTTGGTGCAATATTTCATGACTCAAAGAATGTTAGTCTGTTTATCATGCATGATCTGCGGCAAAACTTGTTTCACAATAACTTCTTCGCTTTAAGTCCGAATTGAGTGATTTTTGCCTGTTGAATCCTCTTTGAATTTCCTACAACATAGAAGGAAAATCCAGTGTTATATAAACTTTATGTGCACTTGGAGCAGCAACATGATTGAGTTCGAGGAGTTCGGGAATGGCGACATGATCGAGTTCGAGGTTCGTAGATGGCGACATGATCGGGTCCCGGAGATGAGGATTGCTTAGACCCATTAATATTTAGCCTTGCATCATATCGCAAGAACCTAAAGACTCACCTTGCACGTGAGCACACATAAGTCTTGCTCTTATCGCAAGCATAAAATCTCGTCTCGCATGCGAGCATGAAAGACTTGCACCTTGACAAGCACACAGTCTCGTCGAACCACGAGCCCAATGCCCGATATTGGTACAAAGACTCGTACTCCAACACAAGCAACAACCAGTCTCCTAGAGCAGCGGGCGAAAAGCCTTGCTATTACAATTAGGGGCGTCTTTATAATGTCCTTTCTGAGCGATTCCAAAAGGAAAAATCATGATGGAACCAGAAATAAGAAGACAAACGGAAAGATATGTGATCATAATCCCAGAGCCGTATAACAAGTGAGGAACGGATATAATAGATCTAGTTCCTCGCCTCACATGGGGGTCTTTTCTACTTGGGAATATCTCTATGATACCCGAGGGCGGCTAAAGTGTCGCCAAGCATGCAATCAAATGAGAGTGACACATGCGCAGAACAACCTCACGTCTAGGAAAGGAAGACGGGAAGCTACGCAAAGCAAACCGGCGGCATTGCATCATATAGGTAACCCCTGATCTTTATCTAGCAGGTTTGTTTCTTCGTAATGTCGTTGGAATCGAGGCGTGACATACCGCAAAAGAGATATTTGGCTTTAATAAAAGCACCTCTGCACTCAAAGTTACGACAAAGTAGTTACTTGAGAAGAAGAATAAAGATGATGATCGCCGTTTATGAAGAACACGGTAAATGGAGCACCACTTTTTAAGGCAAGATTACCGCCGCACAAGATAAAATTGTGGAGGAGTTCGAGGCGATATATTTTATAGTTCCTCCCTCCAACATAATATTGATTGTCAATAACAGTGACGTGTCAACTAGTATCATCTAACTGAACATTATGACACGTAGCGCAAGAAGAAGACCGCACCAAGGCATAGAGCTATTGTGACATTCACAAAGGAATAATCTGATCAACATGGCATAAAGCTATACGGGAGTATCGCGGGGCCCTTTTGGTTGGAAAATGGGTTATCATTGCCCTGCTTGGAAAGCTAGTACGGAGTATTTTGTACAAGGAATTTTGGAGTACATCCGAGTACTTGAAAATGTTGATGCAAGCCTGGACGCATCTCAATATCATTAGACGCATTGGAGCGAAAGGAGCAAAGGAGAAATATGAAAGAACTCGCATGGCTTATTGTGGAGGCCTAGCATGGATTATTGTGGAAACCCGCATGGCTTCTTGCGGAAGCCTAAGGCTTATTGTGGAAACCGTGGGTTTATCAGGAAACCCGCATGGCTTATCAGTGGAAGCCTAATCCAGTTTATTGTGGAAATCGGTGGTTTGTGGGAAACCGCGTATGGCTTATTGTGGAGGCCTAGCATGGATTATTGGGAAAACCCACATGGTTTATGTGGAAGCCTAGCACGGTTTTATCAAGGCGAGGTGGTTTATCAGAAACCTACATGGCTTATGTAAAGCTCTAATACGGTTTATTATACAAACCCACATGGCTTATTATGGAAGCCTAACATCTGTATGGTCCGTTTGGTACAGGTGCGATTGCCGATATCACACCAACACGTCGGCCAATGTTAGCTAAATAAACAGTGCAAGAAGACATAACATGTCGATCATGTTTGGCATATAGTGGTCGACTTTAGGGCAAATCCACACAACAAGGCGGCAAGGACAAGAAAGGTTATCGATAAGAAGCATATGGCTAATTGGAACGAGCCACGAAGGTTAGTTTTCTTTTGATTTTCTTAATCCATCAACAAGTTGAGAATTAAGAGGGGGATGTTTGTACCCTATATAAATAAGTACGCGTGCCAGAACAAGCTATTCTAATGGGTGCTTATTCAGGGAAACCTAAAGGGTCTATTTGAGACCCACATGGATTATTGGGCCTAAGACGGTTTATAGAAAAGCCGGTCTATGGGAGAACCACATGGCTTATTGTATATCAGGAAACCTAAGTACCCTCGGACTAGGGAAACCAAATGTGGTTTATCAGGAAACCTACTAGGCTTATTAGCCTAGGAGTCTTGAATATTTATTATAATTATTAATATTGTTTTTGAGATAAATACAGGATCCTAAATTAAAGGGATAATTATCTTAAATATTAATAATTATTCAAGATAATTATTATTCAAGATAAATAAGGATTATGATAAATATTAGGGTTTATCATGAATCTGGACGTGTTTTGGGATTTATGCTGAGATGAGGAAGTTATTAGGATAACTATCAAAACCCTAAAGCTACATCTATTTCTCGCCTATATATAGAGGCAAATCTCAACACAAAAGGTACACAATTTCTATTCCTTTCTTAACAACCTACTTGCATAGAACTCTTTGTTGATTTTAGCATGGAGTGTCTTTGCAGTGTACCCCACCATTTTCAATCAATTCTTTGGAGAATCTAATCAACGGCGGCGATTCGATCATCATACACACATCTCGAAGATTGTTGAGGTGATTAATTTTGCACCAACAAGGGGCGTGTGATAAACACTGACGACTCTTTATGCTAGGTCAATAAGGGTCGTTAATTTTGTCTTTTTAGAGTCAAACGACTCTAAACCCTAACTCTCAAGAATAAAACACTTAGAGTCGTCATATATGTATTCGTATAAGATTTGACTCTATCCCGCCATTTCAAATTTTATGTAGAGTCGTCGATGTTTTATTTTAGTATACTAACGACCCTTGAGTCGGGATTATCATAACTTTTGATTTCATAGAATCATTTCATTGAATCGTAAAAGGCATACATCTTTCATAGCGATACATTGAAGGAAATGAAATACAATAGATAATAACGTGCACTTAATCATAAATGGCGTAATTATACATGGTGCCTTCCAAGATAAAGTAGAAAATTCCCGAACTCAAACTTTTTCCCACTAAGCTCCCTCGTAATATCCATACGCCTTCCTCAACTGAAAACGCAAACATACTCAGTTAGTATTGTTGAAAGCTTTGGATAAGTTTTACCTCTTGTTTAAATACTTACTCTCATAGCACCCAACATATTGGGCATGGCTTCCCTTACGACCTTGATTTCTCTTTTGAAAACTTCACACTCGAAGAATATCTCTCGAACTGTTCCTTGACGAGTTTCAAAGACCTTGAGTTGCAATTTCCGTCTAACGCCACAAAAACGATGATTACACGGTTCCACCAAGCATCCGATGATGTTTGATCAATGTCTTTTCCTAGATCTTCAAAGTGGTTTTGGACTGTTTTCAAGCTCTCACAATAGCACAATTCTCTTCCAAAGTGTAAGTACTAGTCATGGTGTTTCCTCTTCTTTTTCCTCTTGGATAATAAATGTATGAGAATGAATGTGAAGGTTTAGAATTATGGTTTGGGTGAAGAATGGGTGAGTATGGGTCCTTATTTGCTAGAGATTAAGGACCCAATGCAGTCATTTTTTGAATTTTAAGTTGCCCGACTCAACCACATTTGGTGAATTCAAAATTCACATTAAATCGCTATAAGGATCGTCATTATGTATATTAAACAAGTGACGACTCTTGATGATATTAAGTGTCGTTAATGTGTTTTGTTTATCGAATGACGACTCTACTGATCAAATAGTCTGTGTCAAGTGACCTTTAGAGTCGTTAATATGTTCTTCTCCATAAATGACGACTCATGCCACGAATTTCAAACAATCTTTAGAGTCGTCACTTTGTCTTTAACGAATCATGACGACCCTGTATGAACTATAGTTATTGCACCGATATTTGAAGTCATGTGGTTTATTGAATGAAAAACATACATGTAGTTGAAATAAAATAGAAGGAAAACGCATAAAATTGTTCAATACATTGCCATAGAAAATCTATACGAGTTTAATTATATTGGGCTTAATTGCCATTCAACTTCCTCCAAGAGAGTGTAGCAGTCCTCGTGCAAAAACTCATGGCCGTACTTTAATTCGTATTGGCTCCACCCAAAGTATCTTGGAAAAACAATTTTTAAATAAGTTAGCGTTGTTGAATAATGATAACCAAATAAATTTTTTTTTGATGAAAGGCCAATTGATTCACAAACTTACTCTACTCATTCGAGGTTCGTTCGGCATAGCGTCCTTACGAGCTTTTCAATTCGTTTCTTAGCAAGACGCATTCATTGTATAAATATGCGTACCTTTTCCTTTATTTGTGGGAGAGTCCTCCTATAACGATTTCCGCTTAGTGCTTTGAATACCTTAAACACGTTTCCACCAAGCATTGGTGTTTTGATCATGCCCAAGGTAAGGCCCTCTTGTTGGGTCTTCATCGCCACCCATTGCGCTTCCTCAATGGAGTGCTTTGTGAGAGTGTTGTGTGCTCTGACAATAGCAACATCTTCTAGATTATTGAACGGAGTTGAAGCCATTTTGTAGTGTTTGAAAGTAATGGGTGACTGATTTAGGAAGATTGAAAGTGATGGGTGAATAAGTTTGGAAGAGATAGGTCTCTATTTATAAGCGAAAAATGTACCCAAACGGATAGTTTTTTTTAAATACCAACCCATTTCTACCAACTTTGCTCCTACTAGTCAAAGTTTCAGTTGATTTTCAAATTCTCCACTAAGTTTTTCTAGAGTCGTCAAGCTAGTTATATAAACAAAGAACGACCCAAGGTGAAAACGGCGGCATTGTATATATTTGGGAATGTAGAGTCGTACGTATAAAGAGGGTCGTCATTTGTCGAGGAATGGGTCGTTTTTCTGCAAAATTAAGGTTGACGACTATTAGTGTCGTCAACTCATGAAATAAAGATTTATTTTGTTAGTGTCGGCATTTTAACATCTCGAAATTAACGATCGGATTATGATATGTTTTTCTTTCTATGTAGTTGGTTGTACGGGCCAGCTCTCAACCAACCCGTCTCCATTATCGGTCCGGATACCTCCCAACACTATATGACCGATTTGTGCGTTTTTAATGTTTGAATCGATGTATATCTTTATGAAAATTGTTTAATTAGTGTTGCATCATGAACGTGACATTGGTTTTAATGTAGACGTGGGAGACAAAGGCGATGTCAAGGAATGGATTATTTCCAAGGCAAAAGAAGATATGCGTAGTTGTTCAAAGCAAACACGTTGATTATAAGCAAATGGAGATGGTATGCGAGAGAGCGGGGGATAAGGAAGAAAGTCACAAAGGGAAGAACTACAAGTATGAGAAGAAGACGACGAGGGTCTACAAAACCGTCGAAGAAGATACAATGCCCCTTCGGGATTGTTTTCAAAAGGCATCCTAAACTAATCTATGGAGGTTGTATAGTATTAGGATGGTCGTCACAACCATCCTCCACCAAGTACTCTTTTAGGGCACCAGCATATGCCGATTGAAACCACATCAAATGGAAAAGGTACGACGGATGAGCGTGTAGGCCTCTTCTTGATCCTAAATGCAATAAGAGCGGAAGATAAGACAAACTTGTCTATTATTTCCACCATCTACGCGCAAAGCAACGATCGGGGGAGAACCGAATGGGATGGTAGATTAATTATGCAACAATCGAGTGGTTGGCGAAAAACTTAACTACGCCATGCAAACAAGGGTGGGTCCAGGGCGACAAAGTGACACATATTTTCTTGCCCGTCTAGGATGGTGGATTTGGCTCGGTGTTTTTACCAGTCTTGTTCATAGATTGCACCTATAAGACCAACAAGTATAACATGCCGTTGTTGAACGTGGTTAGTCATACTTGGATAAGCAATCATTCACCGTGGCATGGTGCTTTATGGAAAAGGAAGAAATAGAGGACTATGTTTGGGCTTTGAACAAGTTCGGTTGATTTCTGAGGCGGCACACAGCGGGTTATAATTACGGATAGGGATTTGCAGTCATGAGTGTGGTTCGTCAAGTTTTTCCACATGCTCAACATTTTCTTTGTGCGTGGCACATCCAAATGAATACTTTTTCTAATTGCAAGAATCAGATTCAAAGATCAAGCAAAAGGGTAATCAACGTTCCAAGGAGGAAGACGAGCGTCTAGTAAACTTTCAAAAAAAAGAAAGCCGAAGAGAAAATGAAAGAAAAGGAAAATATCTTGAAGATGGTGATCTATGGGAGGATTTCTGCAAAGATTGGGACCATTTGGCTCATTCAAGACCGAAGTAAGTACTATGCAAATCTTCAAAAGTTTATTGATGATTGGAGTACGGATCATAAGAAGGTTGTCGATTATTGCCTAGATACATGGTTGAATCCTTGGAAGGAAAAGTTTGTTTATGCATGGACCAATAAGTTCAAGCACTACAAAAATGAGTCCACGAGTATTGCGTAACGGAGTCCATGTACGTTTGAAAAAATTCTTCAAGAGAACAGTGGGGTAGTTACGGACAGAAGCTATTCACGAGCACGTCGAGGATGACCTAAGCAAGATAGTGACTCGAGATGGAGTATAGTAAGGGATCATTTTTGAAGCAATCCATGGAAGACAAAGAATTGCTACGTGGGGTTTCGCACCAAGTATCATGGTGGGCAATAAAGCATATGATGATCGAAACTTAACAAATTTCGAGCGAAATCTTAGATGGAAAAGTCATTAAATGTAATTGTACAACCGAGACGTGGCTTCGCCTCCTGTAAACATAAGCTCGGTGGGTACAAGGGCTCATTTCCCATTGAAGATATCGATCCTTTTTGGAAGCAACTTGGGTTCATCCCAAAATCCACAGGAGCCAGTGATGAACAATTTGGAGACCTTGAGATTGGCAAGTATATCAAATTAGAAATATCGAAAACGAATTGTGCGGGAAGACGAATTGTGCACCCCTAATATCGTCCGCATCATCGGAGTCAATGCCATCTCGCCAAAAGGAAGTTGGAATGTGTCGACTTCAGCGTAATACCTTTCACGTAAAACTAGATCGCGACCTTGTCATTTTAAATCACGAGTTCACAACGACATTGTACAAACCGGAGTTTTCAACATATTCTTTAACTCTTGCACATTCACCTTCTAGCGGCCACAACTCCATTTTCTTAAAAAGAAGATTGGTGCCTCAAGAGACGTACGGCATTCTTATGATCCTGCAAAAATAAACAAATAAGTATAAAAAAACATATTAGAAAAGTAATATCAACCAACTAATCAAATAGCAAGCAAGTTGGGATTCTTACATTGTCTCATAGATGGTATGAGCCCACGATCCAACATATCCAAATAGAACTTTGCCCCCATCTCTAGGTTCTCCTCTTGGTTTACCACTTCGAAGAGGCTCAACATCAAACGAGACGGGAACGTGTCTCGCGGCCAAGGGTCAATATCAGTTCCATCCTTCTTAACCCTCTTTACCGGCTTCCGTCTTTGCATCCTGTTCTTCAGCCTTCTACATCTTGTTTACCATCATCCTCTTCATCATCATTACCACCACCATCATCCCCTTCATCCTCTTCCTCCTCATGACCACCATTATTACCTCCATCCCCTTATTGCTCATCATCATCACCATTACCATCATCGAGAATCATCACCACTAACATTACCTTCATCATCATTGTCCTCTCTACTTCCTCTTCACCTCGACGGGGAGGATCTTCTGTATCTCCTCTTCTTGGATTTCTTCTTCTTCACTATCGCACAAGCGGAAATATAGGGAGAGTTCGATTCGATGAATCCGACAACTCGTTACCTTTGTCTCTCGGCCGGTGATAGAAAATGAGACCTCACTCGGCTTCTTAAGCGTAATGGACCTAGCAAGGTATTTATCATGACGTGGAGCTTTGGAAGGTGGAGTTATCGTCATTGGAACCTTTCCTTTGGTTCCGCATTTGGTTCCAAACAAAATAACAAAAAACCATAAGAGTCGAATCGAATAATCTAAAACACAACCGACCCTTGTATAACATGTGACTGACTCAAGTTATATGATAACGACCTGTCAAATAATAATGGGTCGTCAAAAAACAATAACGATCCTACAATTTGGGTTGACGACTCTAGGGCATATACTTAAGGACGACTAAGGGAAATGAGATGACGACACTATCATTTTTTTGGACAGAGGGTGTTCGAGTTCCATCTAGAGTCGTTAGGAAATAAATAGGGTCAAACAAGAGTCGTCATCGCAACATAACGAGTAACGACTCTATTCTAGGGCAAAAATTGTCGCAGAAAGCTTGAGAATAAGGGCGTCATCTTCAACCTAATACACTAACGATTTTTCACAAAATAAACATGCAAATGAAAAGTCGTTAGGGTATCCACTACGATGCTAACGACCCTTTAATCAAAACCAGCTAAATTTAGGTTACCGGACTCGATTTCACAATCAAAACACAACAAAAAACGATAGAAGGTGGGTTTAACTTCACATACCTTCTAATTGGACCCATATCTTCTTTGGGTTTCGATTTTTTGGTTTTGGGGTTCTTCCCACGATTACCTTTCCTTTGACGGCGTCGAGGAGATTGGGGATTTGACGTTCTTTGCGAGCGGCCATTTTTGTACGAGCCATGTTTGAAGAAGAAGGTAATCACCGCCGATTATCTTTCTAACATCGACGATGAACTCAATCGAAGAAAAAAATCGTTTGGGGTCGTTAATGGTGGTTGTGGAGAGGAAGAGGAGAGGAAGAGGAGAAGAAGAAGAGAAGAACACAAAAAGAAACTGATTTTTTTTGGTTTAGTTTAGGGTATATGAATTGGGGGCCTAATTATGATTTCAAATTAGTGTTAACTGATTTTAAGATTTGTGTTTAGTAAAGGGTAAAACAGTCTTTTCAATATCGGATTAATACGCCCCTCAAAAATTTGGGGTGGAAATAAAATATCATGGCCCCCAATTAAAATGTCTGGCCCCAAATCAATCCAGGGTATTTATCCATTGTTTCAGCATAACGGATCCTAATTCCTAAAGAGTGGGAGATACAGAAACAGAAGCAGGACTAAAGTTGTAGGAGGTTCAGTTCTGTATCCACTATCAACCTCTGAACAAATTATTTCAATGAAGCATCAACACTGACAACCGACAAGCAAATATTTTCGTTTCATAAAAACAGGCTCTCGAATTTGACAGTACAACACAAAAACAACAAAAATGAAAACTAAAGAATCTATAATGTGTTTAATTTAATGTACACTAGCTACATTACAGAGAATCTAACAGATAAAGACTCATGGTACATACACACAAGATACCTTATACCAGAAAATTCTTCACACGCCTCTCTTTTCACAGATGAATTATATAAATATTACACCAATGAAACGGATTACCATCCGCCTCACAATAAAGCTTCCTCTTTCACCATACTTCTCACACAACTTATATACACGCGATAATGCCTCGCTCCACTACTTTGTATATGAGGAAACAGACGGGCCACAGTTTCATGGTGGTCGATGATACTCCATATTTCTTGTTTAATGTCAAGTAGTCCATAGGTGATTCCAACCTGGGGAACATGAGACTCAAACACCAGAATGACAGGTGTTAAACGAAATATGACCCAAGGTGAGTTTCTGCAATCAGATATATGCAAGTGAACTACGATCATGATCTGTTGCGGCCGACCCTAGTTGGCGTAGGAGGTCTTTGAATGTTGAGCTCCTACAGGGACAGTCAGATACAAGCATAAGTATCATATTTGCAACAAACAGAAAAGTTGCTCAGCCTACTACAAGATTTAAGACATGCAACATAAATATATAATCCGACTTTACCTGCATCCATGTGTCATCCACACCACGTTCTGGAGAGTTCTCGGGCGATAGAAGTGGAGGAGGCAGAGGATGAATCAGTTTCGGAACCACAACAAGTCCCCTTCCAACTACCAAGATTGCCCCAGCATTGTTTGCCGTCCCTGACACAGATACTCATGTTAGCCTAAATGAAGTAAGACTGGTCTGAAAGAGCACGTAACTATAACCAACTATAACTTACCACAGTAGTTAGTTGCAGAGAATAGAGTAATTAACTGTCCCTGGGCAAAGCGTTCGAATCCATCCATAACACACTCATGTGCCCTAATCAGTTGCAGTTTGTTTTCTTGCAGAATTCTATGACTCGGTCAGGCTGTAGCATGCCAAAATAATACACCCAAAGATACAGTTAGGTGAAGTTGAACACTCCTGTGATCTTAATGTACTTAAGAGATGTCTACTAAATTTTTTGAATAATAAAAATACTAAAGGTCAAGCATATCTTGTATTTATCTGTAAATTAAGCGCTACGGTCACTTAACAAAACTCTCCAGATAATCAAAATACATACCCCGAAAGTGACTAGACCAGGCCCCTAGCATTTGGTCTTAAACCCTCTATACTGTCATTTTCTGTGGGATCTGACCTGCAAATTACATCAGGATAGCTATAAAAAGACAAATTCCAAACAAACCAAGATGATGTGTAAACAAGACCTGAATTAAAGTATTCACCATAAAAGATCCATCAAAACAATAGATCCAGCATCCATGGTTATGGGCCTCTCAAGTTTCTCTATTTGTTCTATAGAATTAATGGACCTTCCAATGCCACCATGCATGCAAATGATTTTCTTCTCAATAAGGGCAGCAAGTGGGAGATAGTTGAAAAGTTGATTGAATCGAGTCCATGCCCATATGCATCATTCTCTCCCTACAATTACAAATATTAGTACCAGTAGTTTTGAACCCAAGGAGAGCTATATCTTTGGATATTGCAGTACCATACCATCCTCTCGATGCACTCAAGGCGAAAGCCAAATAGCGCATTTATGTCAGCAGCTTCATGGTTTCCCTTATCAAGTGAACGTTTTTGGGATACTCAATCTGCACAATCAGAAATAAAGATAACTATGCCAGAAAAATGAATGAGAAAGCTGAAACTTTAATTAGTTATAAGCTTACCTTGAGAGCTAAAAAGCAAAGTTATAGTTTCAAGCTGTGTTGTCCTCGGTCGACATAGTCTCCCAGAAATAAATAATCAATATACCTAAAAAGTAACAACAAACCAAATGCCTAGTTAATAGAAATACCCACTTGATTAATTCAAAACCAGCAAGTGAAGAAAAATTTAATTATCTAGAGCAAAGATCTAAACTCCCAATTTTCATACTCACGTTAAGTCTCCAGCAGTTGCTGGAAATCCATACTCATCAAACAAACGCATTAAATCACCAAACTGTCCATGCAGATCACCAAATACTTTAACAGGGGCCTTCAATTGCAGAACTGTAGGCTCCTGCATAAAATCTGCTCGGCAGCATAACAAAGCTCGCCAACTCCATAGGAATCCAGGAAAAATCTTCTATTAGCAGGTGCTTTCCAATTCCGAGGCCTCAGCAATAAAGAAATAATCTGCAAAGCAAGTGTGGCATTAGGCCAGTTGCCTCATATTCAATAAAAGTAACAACAATACCAGCACACACAAGTACTTGTAAGTTTTACCTTCTTATGCAACCCCTGGGGTGACCTCTGTCTGGCAAAGGAACTTTTGTTAGGATATCCTTGGTCATTATTTAAGGATTCACTCTTCTGCTTTCATTTTCAAACTGATCCAGGGATAGCTGCCGAACCAACCCACCCAAAGTTACCAACAGTCTCTTTATGACCACTACCTGCAGCAACCAAAGCCAAGAGTTACCAACAGCATCTTCTCCTAAAAAGAGGATTCCACATCTCAACTAAATTATAAGGGTGCAAAAAAAAAAAGAGAATGATTAAACTCTAGATACATGCAAGAGAGTCAATCGAATATCGTACAGCTCTAGAGAAAGGCTAACATCTCCTCTGTATCGCTTAGATCCGACATGACTTCTGGAACGTGCACATTGTTGCCATCTGATGTAGACGCTTCTTCAGTGGAACGAAGATGCTGCCTTTGCAGCTTGCCAAACGGCACTAGCAGCCTCCGCCTTCAGCAGCCGAGGCTTCCACCAGTTTGTCAACAGACTTCTTGTCAATACTGAATAAATGAAACTGTTACTAATCTACAAGCCCCAACCCAAATAAAAAGAATAATGAGGAGAAATAGAAACGAAGTTCAAAATACAACACCTGAACTTGTGCCAAGAGGAGTAGGGCTTGCTGGTCTGCTATCAGAATTTGTCGGGCTGCCAGTTCCGCTATCAGAATTTGTTGGATACGGACTTGGAGTAGGTGGACTAGCTTTGGGCATTCTTGGGTTGAAGGTCTTCAGAAGTGGAGATTGGAGTGTTAATGTCAGACTGAAATGGAGAATTTTCTGCTATGAGAAGATCAATGAGCAGTAGATCTGCCGACATCACCAAATTTAGAAGATCAGTTTGACATCAGTATATATCTTTTATTGAAATTAATAGTATTCCACTATTAAAATTGCTGCTCAACATTGCTGCTCAGCGATATTAATAGCAACTCTGTAATTTGTTTAAAATTGCTGCTCAACATTAATTTTAGCCACCTCCCTGATGTAAGCTGCATATGTATACCTAATATAGCTGAATAAACTGAAGCAATATCAATCCCTATACTTGAGTGTTCACCTCCTCTGAGGCCACCGAAGATGTAAGTCGAACCCCAACAGATGCAGATGCATGACGGCAGCGACGCATAAGCTCAACAGCGGCATCCAAAATCAGCGACACCTTGTTTTGCTCGAGATGAAGTCACGACCCCATTTCGATCTAACCATACTCCTGCAGCAGTATCCAATACTACCCAAAACAAAACAAAAAAGGTGAGAGGTAAAATTATATTCTTAACAAAAGGATAAAAAGCGATGTAGATAGTCATAGATTAAGAAGAAAAAAGTTACCTGCAATAAGAAGCTTCACCATCTATTGCCCGGCCACCCCTTAGGCACCACCTGTAACATGTAACCGAGCACCAACGAAGACCTGCAATTATCAATGTAAAAGTTCAACTGAGAATCCTGGAAGGGTAATGGAAGAACGACAGTCAGTAGAAAAAGATTATGGTTCAAACGAACAAATCTTGGCCTTGCAAATCTTGCTTACCGCTGAATGTTGATACCTAGGGAAGGAGACACCCCAGGTGCAAGAGTCCATTCCCATTGACCATTCCTATGCATGAGCAGCCCATATGCATCAGACAGCGGCTGTATATACATTCAGATAATTAACTATCACCACACAAATGCGTGATGTTTACAAGAACACAAACAAAAAAAAGATAAGCAGCCATGTGTATCTATGTCTCTATCTAATCACTCCCATTTGCAAGTGAATAAAGGCCTAACAGGAAATGTAACACAAGTAGCTGCCACTCATGTGGTACGCAATATATTGGTATTGAATTGACTATATCAAGTTCAGGGAGAACAGATCATACCGTGCCTGAGGTGTCTCTTCCTCCACAGAGCAAAAACATGCCATCGGAGCGGGCACTAGCTGTTGCATACCTAGAAAAGAGGTGGAGAACGAACACAATCAAAACACGATTCCACAAAAGGTCCAACTGAAATCTGAGAGCATCATGCAATTACAAGATGCAATCTGATTTCGAGAAGTCGGGAACTACTTAGCCTGAGGTTCTTATAGGACCCTCAGAAACAAGCATAAACGCTAACTTGTGAGCAGACAAAAGCAGTAACAGACTTGTGAGAAACAAGAGACTAACTGTTGCCTTACATTCTGGCACAAGGTTTATCGCCTTCAGGATTGAGTTTCAGCCACTTTATGGTTTTTGTGCTGTATCCAAGGCCCAAGCATCGGACAGCACTCTCTTGCCTACAAAAGAACTAGAAATCAAAACCATTGGTCATATTTAACTAAAAATCTAAATGCGAGACCACGAGGAATATATTCTACGCAAGCACAGAAAAATATCCCTATGTATGGTATCAATTAATAGTACCAAATACGCCAACAAAATGAGAAATCAACCTCATGTTGAATGCATTTAGTTCAATATAGCTTTTACCAAATCTCTTAGTAAAATAACTGAAATATTACATTAAAAGATACTGGATATTGCTATCTTGAAAGAGGTTCTCTAGCATATGAACACAAAACAAAACATATACTGACTCTGTTATGTACTTTAATGAAATCAAACTAAGTCTTGATTACAAATTAGAAAGAGAGAAGACTAATCATTTAAGTGCCCATAAAAAATCCCCCATTGCTTTATTCTTCTTCTTACAATGCGCTTAGCTGCTAAGTGGAACAAACTTTTGCTCTAGAAAATTGTAATCATAAAGGTACAGACAATATCACATATTTCATTTTTCTCATAATTCATAAGTCGTTTCTCTTTAGGTATGTCTATTTCTATTTTGCTCCTCAATTATCCCATTACTTTTTTTCTTCTTACAATGCTTTAGCTAGCTAAAGTGGAACAAACTTTTGCTCTAGAAAATAGTGATTGCAAAGGTACAGACATTATCACAAATTTCATTTTCTCATAATATAACTGGTTTTCGTTGGGCGTTTCTATTTCTATTTTGCTCTTCAATTATTATAGTATAGCAATGTCAATGCAGAATTAAACTGATTTTGATCACACCACACTGATATGAGGAGAGACTAGGAATTCAGAGACTAATTTGCAGACTAATTCCCCAGGAGGTTAGATTATTATTTATTTAATAGACACGGAACATGGAGAATAACATAGACAAGTTGTGGTACCATCCAAGGCAATCAAATAGGAATCCTTATAACATATTGTCTACTTGAATTATGATCAACAACATTATCTACCTGACTCAAACTACAATGCAGATGAAAGTTATTGCAAGGTGGACTCACCATCATTGCCGCTAACAGTAACCGGGAATATCTTTGAGCAACCAAATCCATTGCATGTCCTTAGCGAGGTCCAGGACCCAGGATCTTGAACAACTTAGCTCTACAGTCACATGAACACGAAATATAACCAAGAATTCTACGCATAAAACATTAAAAATCAAAGATAAAACAGACAGAAACTGAATTGACCTCCAATTCTCACCTATGCCACTTAAATTTATCATTAGTCAAGTCAAGCACGTAAAGATCATCGGTTGAATGCCCAGCAGGACTATTCCACCCTAACAAAAACGCTAACAAATTTTTCAAAATAACAAGAGTTCACAACTCAATCAATTCAACTAGAACTTTCATCTTTTGTTCTCTAATTTACCTGGAAAACAACCCATAGTACCAGCAGCTGCACGGCATGAGCTGCCAGGTGATGGTGGTTCCCCAGCCGGTTTCATCCTTCAAAATTTTCCATAACTTTAATCAAAATTAGGGCTTCAAATCTTCAAGAAAAGCAAACCCAGGATGTAATACAAAATTTAAAGTAATAAAAACAGAAAAAAAAAGTGATACCTTGTCCATTTCCTAGTTAGAACATCATAACAATGAACAGAATTAGTAACACCAATAATCTTAATACTTAGGAGCAGACGAAGAAGCGCCTTCAATAGCAGTAGCACCACCAAGAAGAATCAGATGAGGACCATGTGATTTTAGTAGCAGCAACAAGCGTTTAGTGTATGTCCACAACGTGGACTGGTGCATCTTCATCTGTATCCCAATTTGTTTCTACAAAATTGTAAGTTGGTGCTAGGTATAACCAGCTTTGTAGCAGCCGCTCCTTGCTCGTCTCTGGGCAAAGATGAAGTACTTCCTTCCTGGACAGAACTAGAGGAAGAAGAAGTTGTTGCGAACTTCTACAGATTCAGATTTTTTTTTTTGGAGTAAAAAAATGAATGAAGATGAAGTGACTGACAGAGAAGGAGGAACCCTAGGTTGAATGGACTTGGTTCCGAATTTTGATCAGAACCGAACCAGTCCCTTAGTACCAACTACCAAGGGTTTTCACTCTGGGTTCTCAAGTCAACATAGGAAGGGCTCATTTTCAATAAAAATTCAAGATATTTTGGTGGATACCGGAGGTGTAAGTGTTTTTATTTTTCTAAAAATAGAAGTTAGGACTTCAGCAAAATGTTTTTGCTTCACGAATAGTTCACTTTTTTATTTTTACAAATTATTGTGAAATTACGTGTACAAAGTAATTTGTGACATTTTTGTTTCCGGAAGTCAAAAAGTAACTTCTGAAATTATATTCAAACAAGTTATGACTATACCTAATTTGAGGTCATCATACTCCTTAAAAAGTGAAGAAAGAGAGAGATTCAAACGTATGCATTTGAATACGGTTCCGAAGATATCACAAAACAGATGAATTCAGATGAAATCCAAGACAATGTAATATCTTCACCTCAAATTCGTATCTGAAATTTTATCCATATACTTATAAGATAAGATTGGATCAAATCATATGTAAAACATAATATAACATAAATGTGAGAAAGTTATACGATTTTATTTTTTTTTTGGACTAGGGACTCCTTGAAGAGTAAGAATTTTGTGGTAGTTTTTGAAAAAAAGGTTTATTGTTTGTATAATAAAGGTCGTTTGGGTTTGCGAAGTATGAGAACAATTAACAATGTCGTGCTGATGAAACTATAGTGGAATATTTTAAATTCCAACAAGACTTGGGTGATGTGATTGATTAGAAGCATATCTCCTAATTACAGCTAGATCGGTTTAAGAGTTTAAGATTGTTCTTGAGATGTGGTTAGTAATCCAGAACTCTACATTCTTTGGGTATAAGTGTTCGGATTCATGAGATTTGTTAGCTTTGTCTATAACAAACGGATTTCCAAGCCTTGATCTAAACGATCTAAAGGGAAGTTAAATAGGCTTACATGTTTGAGACATATTAGTATCAAAAGTCTTCACTTATGTTGAAGCAACTCTTAGGATGTAAAGGGCGTCGACTAAAGGAATCATTGCGCATAGCCTTTCCAGGTTCAAGGGACGTAATGTGAACTCGATCTGCAACAAAACTTATTTGAGGATTAATTCGGTCTCAACTACCAGTCCGAAAGCTGATAGTAGGCTAGTGTCTGTAGCGTTTTAATATAGTTTGGTGTTAAAACCTTGACGAGGTCCGGTGGTTTTTCTGTAAGTACGGTTTTCCTCGTTAATACAACTTCAGTGTCTTGTATTTTTCCTTTTTCACATAATATTATTTTATTTTTATAATAGAGAATAGTACAAGTAATACGTATTCGGTCTAGGTAGTTAAGTCCTTATTATTTGTGATCAATTATAAGACTTGTTCTTGTAGAATTCGTATCTTGAAAGATAGATACCAAGTTTCGTACTTTGAAGAATTCGGATCCTCTTGATTTGGATATAATTAAATTGATCTTGGATATTGATTGTAAGATCGTCCAAGAACTCTTCTACATAATCAGGTTCACAGACTTTGTTGTCTAGACATATTGATTGTGGAAGATATAAGAGAAAACTCTATATACATATTGTTCAAGGATCTTTAATCAGATCTACTTGTAATTGTATTAGGTTTTGTCCATAGTGGTTGTCGAAAGAAAAGGTTGGTGGTGTACTTGGTACCCTCTCATTTTTAATAACCCTCAATGATTAAAGACTGAAGAACAAACGAAGACATTTGCAAGAACTTCATTAGCAAAGAGGTATGTGAAGTCTGACTTATCCTATTAACTCATGGCATATATCTATCATTCTACCTTTTGAGATTATGTCGTATGATTTTAGTAGATTTAATATTAAAAGGAAGAAATTTCGAGTTCAATCTTGTCTTGGTTAAACTCTCAGAATATGATTCAAGCAATGGATGTCCATAGATCCTTAGAATCTTGAGTCCGAACAATTTATTGTTCAAAACCTATTTTTGTTTCAAGTTGATCATTTGGAAATTGTCAAAGCAACAATGCATACTTCTTATGGCTACTGGTAATGTTTCAAATTATTTATGAGAGATTAAGAACTGTTTGGCGTAAGATACACATACTTGTATGTATTTCCTAAGTTAGTCCGAATTCGTGATTATAGAGGTGTTGCAAACCCGGTTTGCGAACCCTTTACATCCGAGTTTCGAATGTGGTTAAGTTTGCAAACCCAAACCAATTGAATACGTCTTACGAATTGCAAATGTTTGCAAACCCAGTTTGAAAAATCTTATGGACTGACTTCGTAAACTGCCAACGGTTAGAAAACCGGTTTGCAAACCTATAGAGTTTCAGTATAACATAAGGTCACGAACTATTCTATATTGACTATGTTTAGTTTTTCTACAACTCTCATAAACACTTATAGTACAAATATATTCAAAAAATCACTTTGGGGTTGTGGATCATTGGTTAGTCTTGAGTGTTATTGGACATCGCTAAGTGCTTGCAAGTTCAAAAACATACACTGCTACTATGGACCATCATTGTGCACGATTCCATAAGCGGGCCATAGAGCATGTTCTTTTTGTAATTTCAGGCATACTTTTCACATGCTCAATTCGTGATGTGATAGACGAGGATTGTGCTTAACTACCACTTTTCATATGAGAATTGTGTTTCGATATGGATCTCGAAACAAAAAGATTTAAGAACAAAGTGTTTGATTCATAGTAAACTTCTCGATGCGAGAGTCTAGTATTCTCAAGTGGATTCATTTCTTATAAATCCCTAATAATAACTTTGTCTAAGCTGAGAAAGTGTTTGCTTAGATCTCAAGCTATTTTATCTTGAATTCAAAGTCACTGAAGCCTTGAAAATCTATAAATAAAGAGACTCTTACAACATGATTACTCAATTCCCAACACTCTTATGTCATGGTTACAAATCTAGAGTTTTCCTTTATAACCTAGGTTATTCATAGGATTGTATTTAGGTTACTTACGACTTTGAATACTTCACTAAGAGTTTTGTAAAACCTGGCCAGACAGTCTATGCGGATCGGATACGTCAGACATCATGTTATCCCTAACTCTTTGCATCTTTTTCAAGTGGAATTTCTGAAAACCCTAAACTATATGGTTATAATCGTTGAAGCTGGTTGGGATCTTGCTCTTATGTAGCTTGTACCCCCTCCCAATATGGATAAGTTTGTAATATACCTTCATTACTAATTGGAGCAGTTATTATATTCTTCTCCAGAATATATAGTGTTTCCCAATAATGCTGGTGTCATCGCATAGACGGTGAAACCCAATTGGTTATTGGGATACAAAAATACCTTGAACGTACTGTAGGCGGAGGTTGGGAAAGAAGATGTTCATAACTAAGTAATATCCTACTCAAATCCACTGAATCAAATTTTGTGGTTGCATAGTAATATTTGACTTTTAAATCGTGTTAAACTAGGGATGGCCATTTGCCCCACCCAAATCCATCCCCGTGGGTACCTGATCTCGCTTGGGTAGGGTTTTACCCCTGTAGATGGGGGATGGGGTTCGGGTATGGGTAACACCCGAAACCTAAGCTACGGGATGGGGCGGGTATAGGATTCAAGGTCCCCGCCCATACCCGTCCGCTGCTTCCATATTATAAGGGTTTCAGACTTTTATGCAAGAATTTGTATCGAATTTTATACTTCTACAGCTTAGTCAAGCTTTCTTACATTTATTATATTCTTGATCGTTCTTAGTATATTCATCCTTTCGTTTCTTTGTTGTGATCGTGACACATTCTTTGATCGTTCTTATATCGAAAGGACAAAGTAGAAAAACTAAGAAGTCATTTAAAGATTCTTTTGTTTCACCTTAAGATGAATTTCGAATTTAAAATTTTAGAATGCATTATTAGTATGTTATTATTTTTATTTGATGCATATTTAAGTTTTGATTATAAATAAATTTATGTATTAACTCAGTTTACGGGTAACCCATGGAAAGCACCCCAAACGGTATTCCCACATACCCGCCTAGCCCAATTCATGTGGGTAACGGGGCGGGTATGGGTATTTTTTACTGAACGGGCGGTAGCTGGGATTGGCATACCCTCCTCACATCCCAGCCCCATGACCATCCCTATGTTAAACCAAGAAATGTAATAAACTTCATACACGAGCCTCCTCGAGCAAATCTTGACTTGTTCCCAATCCGGGCCATCTCTTGTCAAAACTAGCAAATCATTGTAAGAAATCTCTTCACTTGGATATGGGTCGATGGATTTAACTTTTCTTCTAGCTACTAAAGAAGGTGTATTTCGCCAAAATACCAATACACCCTTTCCTAGAAAAGAATTGTGTAACATAATACGCTTAAGGTTTACCTGTAACATACTCACGGGCTTCCACATGTTCGTACTCTCGCAGTTGATAGATATGCAACGTGACAATAATGTTATTACTTGTTCTACGCAACTTATGCATCCTATGGACCACTTAAAGTGAATTGGCTCAATTATCAGGCATTGTGGTTAGGTATGACGACAAAAACATCATTGTTATTGTGAAGATAAGGTACAAAAACACGGAAGTAAAGTATACCACTAATACCGCAAATAGTAACATTGTTGGGATAATACATTTACCATTTTAAAATTTGTAATGATAATTATGGAAATATATTGTGGTTCTTACATCCAACACTCCCTAAAAACCATTTACGTCTTCTTTGGAACACGAGCACTCATGAGGGTTATGTAAAGTCTCGAAAAAATTGTAGTCCGAGTCATCGGTGTTATCGGTGAAGATAAGGTACACAAACACGAAAACAAGTATACTACCAATACTAAAAATAATAACATTGTTGGGATATTACATTTACCATTTCAGGATTTGTAATGATAATAAATAAATGATGGAAATATATTGTGGTTCTTACATCCAACACTCCATAAAAACCATTCAGGTTTTCTTTGGAACACGAGCATTCACGGAGGGTTATGTAAAGTTCGATAAAATTGCGAGACCTCTATTCATATGTTGTTGCTCGCTTCTAAATATTCAAATGATTCAAGAAAACCAAGTATGTCACTGACCTAGCATTTTGGAAATGAACATTTTCCTATTGTCTACAACACTAGAACAAAAGTTCGATCTCCTCATGTTGTTGAGGGGACAAATTTTTTTTTGTGTTATCCCTTCTCATCATAACGCTTTACATAAATTTTCAACCCAAACACTCTTAATCCCATGAGCTTTTGGTTTTTAGTAATTTGGAATCCTTGAGATTATTTGAGTATAATTGAAATTAGTCTTTCCATCTTCCTTCGAATGCCACTTTAATTTGTCAAATGTAAGTATATTTTCCTCACATTTAATTCAAGTTAACATGTACAAATACGGCGTTGTAATTTACATAAACAACATATGCATAGTTAAAGTCCGTGTATGACGATAATTTCACATATACCTTAAATTGAATATAAAAAACTAATCGAAAATTGAATTACAATAAGAAACAAATTTACCACATTTGAAACCCTGAAAAAGAACTAATTTGTAGTCTTCCACCATTGTTCTGATATAACTTGAACATTTTGAGCTCTATGGTTTATAGGTTTTATAAAATATAAATACCATTAGGGCATCTTTTGAGCTCAGATCACCCACCTTTTAGATTGACTGAATTAACTTGCTCTAGATGGCTAGTTCCATGCACAGAGAGTATACCAACACTAGCTTGTTGTCTAACACTTTGAAACTAATACTCTTATCATACTCATAATTCAATTCACTCTTCGAGGTGCTGGTTGGTTCTTTGGCAAGCAGGCGGGCCGGGCTGGCTTGTTACAGGTTACACGGTTCGGGTGCTACGGGCCAAAACCAGCGGTCGAGATTCTTCACGGTGGTCATTTCTTCAACCAGCGTACGTAGCGGAGTAAAGCTTTGCGGGCTTACGGGTTAACCAGCTTATTCAAAATTAAAACTTAATCGAGTTAATTGGTGGTCCTGCTAAATTTTGACCATCTGCAATCTCAATTAAACACTGAAATCCATCCAATTTCAACACAAAAATCAAACACGAGATCAATACAACACAAAAATCAAAACGCATTTTCAATCTCTCATTCAATTTACGAAACTCCATCTTATTCACAATCACAGAACTTCAAACCAACATTTCCATTTAGTTGAGGACCTGATAATTTTCCGATTTGGAAAAAACAAAGCAATCATAAACTCCGTACACTAACAATACTAAAAACGCGAAATAGAGAAGGTTGTTGTAACGGATGTTCCGGTGCAGGTAACACCTTTCCAATTAATCCATATTCCACAAAGTGTCTCCACCGTTTGCAATCCATCCTGTTGGCTGTGGTGGTGAGTTCAAGCTCATGACCCCAAGAGCATTAGCCGTAGATTAACAACATGCAGAGAGGGATTAAAAGATCATCATCTTTGAATCCAAATCTCAATCAAAATCTATAGATTAAAAGAGCTTTAAGAAATTAATAGGAGTGAGACAACTGTAGCTTTCCTTCATCGTGTAAAGAGATTTCATTGCAATTACTAGTACAACTATAGATTAATTAAATTAGTAATCTAGCAAAGATTTAGATCTGATTATAAATTCTAAATAGAAAAAGCAAAGGTATCAATATGTAAAAGACAAGATGAACCCTAAATCAAATTAAAATCTTGGTAATGGTACTTCATATTTTCGAGAAAAGTTAAATGGATTTGGAGAATAAAATTTGCTGATTGTAGATCTGACAAAGAAAAGTTCATTTTGAACCAAGATTACAAGGTAGATTTTCGGAGTTCTTGTAAAGATGGGGATTTTATGAACCTAAAATCTACTAAACTCGGTTCGATAGAGATGAGACGATGGCTTAGCTTTTGTTTTTTTTACGTTATAGTATGGCTGCATGCCAAAGTAAAGAAAAATCCAAACATTTTAGCTTTTTAGGGTTATAAAATGGGTAACATTATATATATATGATTTACACGGGTTTACGGGTTGAACCTGCGAGTTTACAATCCGGGCCGGGTTTACCCGTTTTCTCACAAGCCGACATTTCTCCAACCCTAACCAGTCTTGTTTAGACAACTGAGCACAAGCGAGCGCTGGTTTTCACGGTCACAGCTAGGGTTAATCACGGGTTTTGGCTTGTTTGCCGAGCTCTAGTTCTTTGCCTTTGCCTTTGCCTTTGTTGTTTCCATTTTTTTTGTTTTTGAATTCATTTCGGGAAAAAATATAAATAAATAACAAGCGGGGATTGGAAAGAATTTTGTTAGAAAATTTTGGAGAAATATAAAGAGGAGAAGGTGTGAAAAGAAATGGCATAAGGTGTACTTATCTATAGT
>JAJJWW010019460.1:0-152090 GCA_023531295.1 Papaver armeniacum
TCACGTATTCATTGGATATTCTTCCTGTCCCCTGTTTCTAATTAAACCCGATTATCCAGCCCAACTGGATCAAGAATCGCTCATAGCATCCCCTGTTAAGTCAAACAGTCCAATCCATGAGATATCTCTGCCGACAAATCTTGAAGCGACCCACAGAGTGAAACCTAATTTTACCCAGCGTGAGGAAAGTTTCCGGGCCTGGTTCCTTTATTTGAAATGTTGAAGAAGGATGCCTCTTAACCAGTAGGGGTAATAGTACATGCCAGGGGTTACCCCAATGAATTTGGGTACCCCTTATCCATTTTCGGGTTCTCTTTAACAATTCTTCTCTGAGGTGTAATTATGACTTTTCTGGGAGTCTCGGCATACTTAGGTGCCTGAAAGTGCCTTCCAGGTGCCTTTAGTAATTTTCTCCCCACGAGCGCAAAAACCACTTTTTCGAGCCAATTTCGCCGCAAAAGCTATTTCTCCAAAACACCTACAAAGACATAAAATACCAAAATAAGCGCAAAATCGAGTACTAACATTCGTAGAATTGAGACTAAAATAGACACATAAATGCGTCCATCAAAGAATCTCCCCAGTAGGTCTCTGTCGATTTGACTGGCCGTCCCTCTAACGACGGCGTCTTGTTCAACTACTCAAGGAAAGTACCAAGATGTATTACCGCTGGACATACGAAATGCCCGGTCTAGATGAAAATTAGTACCATCACACGTAGTAGCAGTGTTTTCCCCACTACACTTTACTCGATTTTGCCTAATTAATCCATTAGAAGATATAAGATCAAGAACATTTATTGATTGAATTCATGAAGTGTTTGTGAAAATAGAATTACACTTTCTGAAGTTAAAACACTTAAATTTTCTCTCTCCTAATGACTGCCTAACAATTCTCCCAAGATCCCCCCTTTTACAGACTCACCGACCCTTTATATAGGGTAATACATAGTGGGTGACAGCTAAGCTACCCTTTATTTTCGGGAATGTCTCGCGAAGTGTCGCCAGTGTACAACTATCCAATCTCGCGACACTTCTTAACCTCGCTGCATTCCATGTCTTTGGTATTTTGTGTATCATATTTCCTCGTCGCGTCGCTTATTTTAGTTTCCTGCGACTCCTCGCTGCACCGTCGTTTGTTAATCGCGAGTCTTATAATGCTATGCGATATTATGATCCCCATCTTGCCTCTTTTCCTTAAATATTGCTTGAAGAGCGATCTTTAAGGAAAAAATCATTGGTAGCAATCTTTGATTTTTGTTCATGCATGAACGAGCGAGAAGAATCTGGACTTGAAAAGCACGTACTTGCCTCTATTCTTTTAAGCGAGATTCGGAGCTTCTTTGAGATATATGCGTCTCCATCACTCCTCATACTTCTCTGAGGGGAGTGAGTATCATAAAAGTTTTTATAATATTCTTGCTGGGCGATCGCTTATCTTTCTCCGTTTGATTTTGTACTTTTACAGTTTTGAGTTATTAATGTCTTTTCTTGACACGTCTCTTTCAACCGCTTATTCTTGACCATTCATGTCTCTGCCCGCATTAAATGACCTCGGTTTTTCTCGAGGATCTTTTCCCATATATAGCCTTTCTTTCCCCTCCTTTCATTCTTTAGTTTCTCTCTCAACCTTTCTTTGACCTCCTTAGCAATTTGCGCTCCTGCTACTGCAGATCTTTTCTTCATCCTTTCTAGCGTTGATCTTAACCTCCAATCTCCCTTCCATCCCATACTGATAAACGGCTACTGTTGGTGATGAATTCAATTGGATCTATAAACTTTAAGAGAAATTTCCATGAAAAGTAATTCTTTTATTCATACTTATTATTTAGATCTACAAAATTTGGGTTCAAAATGGAAGTTTTATGGAAGAAATCACACTTTCTGGGAGAAAACACACGTCAACAATTCAAAGACATGAAGAGAAAAAGAGAAAAAAAAAAAAAGGGTTGTTGTGATGAAATTCAAGAAGAAAGCTAATTTTCAATGGAAGATTTCATGGGGAGAGAAAAGAAAAGAGGAAATTGTTGAAGGAAATAAAGGAAGAATGAAGAAAAGGATAAGAACAAAAACGCCTTTGTGAATTTTATCACAAACAAGCCTGCAGGATGGTTTGAGTTGGAGCCGAAGAGGTTTGATGTCGCAAGATCAAATCTCGCCACAGTCATATTTTTCAAATATTTTTGAACTTTCAAGAGGGAAAAATGGAATAAAGCTATAGCATTGTGTGTTTCCTTCGCAACAACAAGTAGCCTTTATGGTCGTTATGAAGAATAAGCTTGGGGTTGTGAGTTCGAATCCCACCTTTACATATTTTTTAAACTTCCGAGAGCGAAGAAGTGAATAAAGTTATAGTATTGTGTGTTTCTTTCACAAACATCAGCTAGCACAATTGGTCACGGCGAAGAGTATAAACCGTAGGTCGCGGGTTCGAACCTCCTCCTCGCAAAGAATTTTTGGCTTCGCAAAAAAGGAAAAAAAAATGTATAATCTCGCAAGGTTGTTTCGTTATCTGCAAGCAAGCTGGCCACATGGTTGGTCACCTAAAATTAATGAGTTCATGGTCACATTTCAAGTCTCAACGAACGTGTATTTTTTTCACATGGATTTTTTGTGAACAAGTATCTCTGCATAAAGAAAGTAAGTGATTATTTCATGAAACACTTGCGAGAGGGGGGCTAGCACAAGGTTGGTCGGGAGGCAGGAATGTGCGGGGAGGTCGCAGTGATCAATTCTTGCTCTCGCACATTTATTTTTGTTGTCACAATTTACATACGACTTTTTATCTCATGCAAGAAAGTTGATGATTATCTCGCAAGTTAATTTTGCAAATGAGGATTAGCACGGTTGGTATGGTGCGTAGAATATACAAGAGCGGGATGCTGGCTTAGCAACCAAATCATATATGCAAGAATTGACAACAACACAACCACAAAAGCTAAGTACCACTTTCCTTAAACATTTTACTTACAAAAATAAAAGATTTTTGATTTGATTTACAAAAGAAGTAGATAATCGTGAGGAATTGCAAAGATTTCTTAACTACAAAGATTTCACGATTACAATAATTCGAGAAAAATCTGAGATATTACAAGAGAAACCGAGAATAGTATTATAAAAGATCAATTTATATATTTCCCTTAAATACTTGCTTTGTTTCAAATGAGAATGATATCCAACATGGAGAGTAGTAGCGGGCAAACCTTTATGGCGTACACCTAGTTATAGAATTTACTCTAGGATTTCGCAAGAGGCAATGTACCTAAGTGCGTCATATAAGGGTACCTATTAGATCATTTCCATGAAGGATGTTTTATCGGATGAAATGAAATGAGTTATACAGGAAATCAAAACAAAGAAAAATGATTTGAACTTGAAATTAAATAAATATCTTGATAAAAGAAATGTGGAATACTAATCTAAATTTTTATTTGCATTACAAAGACAGCATGAGGCAAAAGAACATGGAGCCAGAGTTTCGCATGATGGATTCACATACTTTATATTTAGAGATTAAGTACAACATACTTCAAAGGATACTTCATACTTCTTTATATTTCGAGGATTGAGTACTTCTTATACTTCTTCAAGGATACTTCATACTTCGCATACTTCAAGAGATAATACTTCTTATTCACTTCAAGCAAAGCTTGAACTTAGCAAAGAATAGAGTGAAATACGTACTTTTCAAGAAAAATATTCTTTCGTTCCTTCACCATGACAAAACCAAAGATTATTACAACAATGAATTTTTCCTTCAAATCGCTCTTCAAGCAATATTCAAGGAAAAAGAGGCAAGATGTAGGATCAAATATCGCAACGGACAAGGTTCGCGAGATTTATTATTTTATGGTGTCGCGAGTGTGTCTCGAGAGAAGGTAGCAAGACTCGCGAGAGTGTCTCGAGAGAAGGTAGCAAGGCTCGAGAGAGTGTCTCGAAGGTAACAAGAGAAGGTAGCAAGACTCGCGAGAGAGTGTCTCGAGAAAGGTAGCAAGGCTCGAGAGAGTGTCTCGAGAGAAGGTAGCAAGACTCGAGAGAATGTCTCGAGAGAAAGGTAGCAGAGCTGCGAAATCATTAAAGGGCTCGCGAGAATATGAGTTGTATGTGGAATGTCATCCATCCATTGAAACACCTATATAATAAAGAGGAGAGAAAGGGAGAATAATTTGGGAAGGACACTTTTAGGAGAGAGAGATATTTTTAGAGAGATTTATTTTCTTTATCATCTTCTTTCCCAAATAATTAGATCTAGAGCAGAAAATATCCATTAATGGACATTCTCAAATGTAATTCAAATGTAACCTCAACAATCATAGTGAAGAATCGTGGATGTAGATCACATTGATGAACCACGTAAAATCTTATGTGTCTATTTAAATTTCTAGCACTTATATTTAAAATTTAGGTGATTAATATGATTTAGATCTACAAAATATAGTGAGGGGTGTAGTGTGGGATTCACTGCTACTACATCACACCTTGCATGTCATACGATCCAAGCCAATCAAGCAATCTCCGAGGCAATTCAGACATGAAATGGAAGAACAAATCAAGAAGGGGTAAAGTTACTATTGCTTCATCGCACCTATTCACCATCCGGCACGAGATTTATCCAATGTGGTCCCAAGATAAAAGAAGAAAACCATTTATGAGTCTTTGTAGTTGATAATCAACAAGTGCTGCCCCAAGGATGACTTTCCCCTGTTTAATATCGACATGTTAGTAGACGCCCACTAGCTTTATTACGGCATGTTTTTCCTTCATAGATGGTTACAACGGCTACAATGAAGATAGAGATGTATGAGCACGATGCAAGTAAGACTGACCTTAGAACCCCTCTTGGCAATTTTTACTATACCATTATGCCATTCCGGTTTAAAGAACGCATGGCCTGCGTATCAACGTGCTGACGGCAATCTTCCATGACATGATGCATAAACAAGTAGAAGACTCGTAGATGATATCTTGGTCAAGTCAAGGGCTCCGAAGCGAGATCGCTGCAACGTCTTACGGCAGAGTGTTCGAGAGGTGTCGAGTACAGTTAAGATGAATCAAGTGGGCGCTTCGGTGTCTCTTGGGCATTTCTAGGATTCCAAGTAACCGCGGAAGGAATTAAGGTGATCCGTCAAGACTCAAGCTATCCTCAAATGCCGCCCTCCACAAACTCAATGAACTCCAGTTTCATGGGCGAGTAAGCTACATCCAACGTTTACACGGTCTAGCCCAACTTGCCGCCTCATTCACTCCTTGCTAAAAAAGTGAGCTAGCTTTATTTGGACCACAACCCAAGCAGAGGCTTTCTAAATATTCATAAATCTTTATCATCTCCGGCCCAATTATGAAATCTCCTGCACAAGGAAAGCCGCTACATCTCTGCTTGCCAAAGGACACCGAGTAGGAGCTCTACTCGCTCGGGAAGACGACGAGGGAATCGAACATCCCATATACTACTTCAGCGATTGAGAGATCTTTGTTCGAGATACCAAGAGCGGAAAAAGCATGTTTAGCCAGTCCATTCATTCAAAAGTTCGAGCATTACCCATTGCCTAATAGGGTGATACTGTGGTCTAAATCGATCCCTGCAAAGTTTTTACTTCAAAGCCGGTCCCGACTGGAAGGACGAGGCAAGGCTTCTCCAAATGTCGTAGTTGGACATAACGTGTCTCACCTAGCAGCTATCAAGGTCAAGCGGTTGCAGATCCTCGGCGCATTTCTCGAGAAGGTACCATGGCTCACGAAGATCTCCCTGGAGAATTTCAGGACATCTCGTTTTGGAAAAGAAGTGTGGCTCTTATATTTTGATGGCTCTCATTTACTAGCGGTATCCGGGAGGAGCGGGCGTGTAATAGTATCTCCAATCGGGGAAGTATTCTCACACTCTTCAAGCCGACTTCGAATGCACCAACAACTCGGCAGAGTCACTAAGCCTTCCTCAGGGTCACACAGCTATTATCAAGGGAGTCACGCGCTCGGGAGATAAGAGGTGACTCCAAGTCTGCAGTGAATCATAGATAGGTATACGCATTAAAGGGAAGAACGCTAGATCCTTACCCGTCCCGGGCTACGTAGGTTAACGAATTATTTTCCTAATCGTAACCATAACCCATGTCGATCATAAAGAACAGCACGCCACTGCCTAGAAACACTTGGCTTCAAATTGAAGTTCAAGGTTTGGAAGAAACCCCTGATGAAAGATGAGAACCATAGAATCGACATGGTTATCACAATACAAAGACACCAAGGCGGAAGTGATTGGCGTAACTCCGATCATTCAAGAGCTCAAACATTTCACTCTCCCAAGGAAAGGTCAGGTTTAAAACCTGCAAGAACTTCTTCATGCTTCATGGTATGCTGTATTATAGGGACCGGATGGTTTCCTGTCAAGACGGCTTGGGGATGACAAGCACAACTACGGCTAAATCATGTTCACAACGAAATTTGTGGACATTCACTTTGGTGGTAACGCTTACCGACTTGACTCAACGTCGGGCTATTACCGGCCAGGGATGGAGACTCAATCGAACTACTTAGAAGTCCTGCTCAAATTGCCAAGCGCCGCCACATCAATTGGGAAGTTTTAACGTAAACCATCACTGGGGAATCGGGAGAGAGTAAATGCATTAGTTATCTTGTGACGGAACAACTCCCGCGAACAAAAAATCTTGCTATCAAGATGAAGCAAAAGGCTAAGCGGTTCGTATTACATGAAGGGATCCTGTATACATATAAGAGCTTGGGAGGTAATCTACTACGATCTTTGCTCAGGAAGAAATCCCGATCATCTCAAGGAAACATGAAGGAACATCGAGGAAGAGGAAACCATTTTCCGGATACACGAGAAATCTATTGGTAGAGCCATGGAGGATGATGCGGCGCTTTTGTAAAGTCACAAATACCCACAATTCACGGGAACCTTGTTCACGCGCCTTCCACCCCTTTACACTCGATAAGGGGCCCATGGCCATTTACAGTAGGGACTGGACATTATCTAAAAATCAATCCTCCATCATCGAAGCAGCACGAGTACATCATAACTGCGACAGAATACTTCACCAAATGGGTAGAGGCGATTTGATAGGTGTAGAATACACCGTATTTACTATCTAGAGTTTATGCTTTCTTGGCTATTTTTCGTGTGAATTATGTGTATCTTATGTTTGCTTTTGAGTTTATAGGTGCAATGGAGTCACGAGAACAAAAGGAGATGAAATCACCCATTTGGAGTGAAAAAGAGCGAAAGACGATTCATAGGCGGCGAAGCTAATCACGTTAAACAAGTGAAGTGAATAGGCATCGGTCCCGCAAGATGACAAGCGAAGTATCACTGGTGGCCCATATCGTAAGTGGAGTGTACTGTAGAAATTTCATCATTACCAGGCCCTAAAAACATGAGAAGTTTTCTCCTTTCAATCATTTTTGTCTACAATTAGAGAGGCGTGAGGAAATAAGCAAAGAATTTCTCACATTCACCGAGAGACCGATCGAGAGGAAATCATGAGCACGAGAGTTTTATGAGTCCTGAGGTCACAAGAACAAGGAAAGAAGGAATTAATGATCGAATTGAGAATTACAAATTAGGGTTTGATTGATTCAATAACGTAAAAGTATTGGGAAATCACACCGAGTTGGGCTTCAAGATGGGGACGTTCTTGAGCTAACAGAGGAATCGTAGAGTTGTTAGGGGTCTTGAAAGTAAAAGGAAGAAGAGGAGATGGGATTATGAATGGGTTTGCATTCAATTTAAAATGATGGGTAAGGATGTATGTTAGGTTTTGAACTCAGGAGAAGATTCGGGGGTATGTCATGGTGGTTTGATTCTGAGAATGGTGGAATCAAGAAGATGTTGTTGTTGTGGGCATTTTAAGAATTGGCTTTTGAGTTGTTTTGAAGAGAAGAAGTTAGCAGAACCGAAATGGTTTTTTGAGTTAAACTCGTGTTGGAGCTTTGATGGGGAATACGGAAAGTGGGGTTTGATTGAGCTGATAGGGTGCATTAATGGCTTGATTTGGAGTTCACAAGTAGAATGGATGTTTGATGTGAATTGCGGTGATGAAGGTGGTTATGTACATTGAATGGAGTTGTGTAGCTCCGGAGAGAAAGTGTTTGGTATTGTTGCTCCAACTATTGGGTGTGTAGGCTTGTGGACGAACTTCCGTAGTAGTGTTTCTGTTGCTAAGCCTGAAATGGAGAGGAGGTGATGTGCACTAAGTAAGCGTGCATTGGTATTAATAGAATGCATAGGTCTCGGGGTTGTCTCGTTGTTTAATTTGGTAGAAGCAAGATGAGTCGCGCATGGAACTTCTAATAGTTAGTGGCGGTAGGCCGATGGTGTTGCTCAAGTGGATGAATGTTTAGGTTGGTGTACTTAAATGTGACAGGAATTAAGGTGTCTCCGTAGTCATTGTGAAGGTTAAATGGTGGTTCAAATGTGAAATTGCATTTAGTGCCGCGGTGAACAAATGGAAATACGGAGTTATGGAGGAATGGCTCAAATTGTGTTATGGAGAAATTGCGGGTGCATTGGCTTAAGTTTGGCCTGAGAATTGCAAACCTGAACCATAAGAATGAGTTTCATCACATTGATATGGAGTCACAATCAATTATCTAGAGAGGACTGGAGCAGACCGAGAATGGGTCATGGTGGTGGTATTGACGAGAGATGAACCAAGATGTCAAGGTTCACGGCACTAGAATGGAGACTAGATGCATTGGTGGACGATTCACATTTGTGGGAGAAAATGAACCTGAAGCTAAAGTGGTTCCAGGTTGTGTGGCATTTGTGGTGCTAAGCTTGGAGGTTGCAATGAGTATAGTTAGGTCTCTGGAGATGTGTGTAACCTTAAGTACAACCACGTAGCACCCGATGGGGTTGTCTTCATTACGGAGTCTTTATATGATTTGGCAGTGGGATCTAAGGTTTTGTGTGGTAATGAAATGTTGCGGGAGATAAGCCGTTGCTTTGAACTCAAGAGGTTCTGACTGCTCGGGATGGACCTAGTGACAGGCGTGGAGAGGCAATTGAGCGGGAATGGAAGGGGAAGGTGATATGAAATGGAACAGAATCAAGGGTGTGGAAAATCTGAGTTTGGGTGGAATGGATGAATGCGTGGGCAATGGTTATTATTCTGATGGAGATGTATGTGGTTGAGTGTGGTTTTGAAGCTGAGGCAGTAAATGGCGTGGCGGGCATTATGAAGTTGAAGCTCTGTAACTGAGGAGGGAATTTAGAGAATGCGGGGCCATCATGGCTTGGATACATGGCGATTGTACATCAAGCATAGGCTAGTGCAATGGCTCATGCCAAGCTCAAGCCAGACAGCTAGACCCGACCACATCCGACTAAAATCTGACTCCTACGGATCACTGTCTGACTTCGAGTTGACCCGTTGGCCGGTGACAAGGCGGACTTGGCTTATCACCCGAGACGTTTTCTCCAGCGACTCTTCCACAATTTTCGGCACAATACCAGATTTCCAGCGACCTCTTTTGGGTCATATTTTCACATGGGTATTTGCACAGCCACATGAGCTTGGTAGACCCTTGGACTTTGAAGGCTAAGACCTGTTTAGGAATTGGAAAAAAGCTATAAAAGGAAAAGTCTTCTCAACTTTAGATCATATATTTTTCTTGGAATTTTTTTGGGAGCCGGTTTTGTTTACGCTTCTAGGGTTTGCTTTTGTTCATCTTCTTCTTTTCAATTATTATTATGATGATGAACTCCATGGCTATGAGTAGCTAAACATATTATTAGTTATGGGATAAAAAGTTGATTTCCAATATATTTATTTGATTTATGAATTAGTTTTGTCTCAATATTTTATTGTTTCAGATTCACAATTAATAGTGTTATATGATTTGATGGTTGCCTGGTTGAGTCCTAATCAATCCGATTTACATTCATCTCTAGAGCTATATTAGGTTTTCATACGAAATGTTGTTTATCCCTCGATTCTAAGTAGCATAATTGTGTGCTTGTAGTGATATATCCTACTAGTCACAGTGGTCTAACTTTGTTAAAACGTTTAGTGCGCACATTCGTTTGCATTGATTAGTCTTATTATAGAACTTATTGCTTTTAGCAGATAAACTTAAGGTGTCTTTTACACTTTAGGTTGCTTTCTAAGAAGAAGAAATTATGCCATCTTTTAATGTAGTTTTGATGAACTGTGGAATTAGTGAGGTTATTCTTGCGATCAAGGTATCCTAGGACTATTAGTAGATGAGAGATTAAAATACCAATTCTAATCATTGATGAAAATACATGTTTGTGAATGATACTATCTCGTGACTAATATCTTCTCCTTATTGATTATTCCAATTATTTGCCTTGCTTTTATTTTATTTTACTTTAGTATTTCGTTAAAACAACAAACATCCCCTTGATACCTTAAACAAAATTGATATAACAATTGCCTCTCTGTGGATCACAGAACTCCCTTTACCTAAGGCCATTTAATTTATTGGTAAGAAGTGAAATTATTTTGACGGATTGACAACCGATCACCATTCCCCTGCCCGAGGAACTCAGAGCAACGGTGCGGCATTCATAAAAGAACATATTATCTCGTTTAGCTTCACGTGCCTAAGCATATCATCACCTGATAATGGCACTCCCCTTCGCCAATAAGTAGGTACGAGAGTTGCTTATAGTATGGCATTAAATGTGTCTTCTCCACCATCTACTATCCTCAAGGGACGGACAAGTAAGAAAGTACCAACAAGACATCGATCCAGGATCATCGGTCTAACAAGACACGACAATCTGAGAATGGCACGACCGATTTACCAGTAATTATGGGCATCTGGACATCGCCCGAAGCTCCATTGGGGTTCCCCCATACTCACTTGTTTCTGGAGCGGATGCAATTCTCCCAACGAGATCAAAATCCCATCGGCCCGGGATCATAGCAAGAACCTTAATCCCAGGCGAGAGTGAAGCCTCCAACTGCTAGAGTAGCGGAGTTAGACACTGATTTCGAAGAGACAAAGCGGAAGAACGTACTTTCAGTGTACGTGAACGAAATTTCCGGGGCATACAACAAATGAGAAATCACGTGTTTTCCAAAGTGGGAAATTTGGTTTTGCTTGGCCAAACACATCAACAAGACATGTCCGCACCAAAGATTCTCATAGAAATGGGAAGGTCCTTACACAAATACCAAGGCTTACAATCACCTGCTACTACTGGTCATTAAGGTGGATGGAGGCAAATTGAAGCGATCATCAATGGAAAATGGTCAAGGCATATCATGCACGACCACTATCCGCTTCATCAACAATCTACGAGGCATTTATTTTCATTACATATTTGAATCACCAATTATATTCCGTAGATGCATCAATGAAAAAACCCGTTTTCACAATCAAAACCAAAGATAATTTATTCCACAAAGACGTTCAAAAACTTTTGGCATAAATGAATGCGGTGAATGCGACTTAGAGGAGGCTATCTAGTAGATTATAGTTCCTGAGAGCATCGTCGATCTAGCCTGATATCTCCCGTCCTTTTCCTCAAAGTCTGTCCGCTCTGCTCTACCTGCCGTGATTCCGCAGCGTAGCCTTTTCCTCTTCCAAGATAGCTTTCCCACAAAGAACAACGTTTACGAGGATACCCGGCTCGATCAACCTTGATGATATCAAGACGCTGCCAGAACGGCCCCACATTGAACTCCATGGACTACAGTGTAGATACCATATTCCCACTTTTCGCAGTTGATTCAAGACCATTGTGATAGAAATATTCTCATCTCAAGAATCATGGGAAGAAGACGATTTACATAGTGACGAGAGCAAGATGAAACGAAAGGCTTCTGACCACATTCCGGGTTGCGATATGACCATACTTTCTCCATAACCGTGTAAGAGCACGAACTCCTTCCGCACTAAGAATCCACCGACGTCTCCGGTAGTTGAGGATAAATATTCATCAGAACATCGAATGAAAGGCCTGCATTGGGGTATTCAGCAGATGAGACACCCGAATCAAGCATCTTCGAGGTCATTGGGGTAGCGTGTTTGATTTTGAAGAAGATGGTATTTAGAAGTCATCATCATCGAGACAACAATCACACATATTCATTAAGATATCTCTGTAAGAAATGAGAAGATTATTCACTTTGATCATTATGAAGAACAAGCAATTGTTCAGAAAAAGAGAGATACAAACTCAGTTAGTTATCTTCTTGACTCGGAGAACACGGCAGGGGATCCATCATGAAGTCGACGAGCACGTGCGCGTTTAACGAGAATCCTTAATCTGTGACAGTTAAGACGATCCACTGTTCGACATGATAAGGAACGAAGTTTCTACGCAGAAAGCCCCGTTGTAAAATCGGTAGTGCTTGCCTTAATCTCTACACTTGCTGTGGTCGCATAAGCACTCACCCACGATACCCATACCCGCCCGCATTCGTCAAACCCGTGGGTTTTAGTCCATACTCCGCCCGTTACGTGGGTGCGGTTGGCTAAGAAAAAACCCGTTGTCCGTGGGTGCGAGGTTGGTTTTAGGTCATAATTTCCACCCATACCCGCCCTAAAAACCCGCCTCAATATACACCGTTGATTATACCTAATCCTTCATCGTCTTTGAGAAGTTCAAATTTTCACTTCATAGACCACCTGCTTTGTCCCTTTCTCCGAGAGACTTCACGTTTTCAATGGTTGTTGGTGTCTTTATATGTGAACATATCCATGCAGGTGCCAATTTAAGAGCCGGACTTCTTAACGTTCGTGAGATTTCTTTACCATCAAAAATAAAACGAAGCGTATTCGATTTGCTATCATCGCACGCGTCATGAAATATATTAAAGCGGACTCCATGAATTGTAATCTTGAAAATTTCAATGTGGTGCAGCAGATTATAGCGAACTCCTCCTCCTCCTGATCAGTATATCTAATTTTTGGATTATATCTAATTATTGCGGGTTTAAACCCAAAACCGCCCTACCCGCAGCGGGTGGGTAACAAAACCCGCCTGTCGTTTGTGGGTGCGGGGTTGGTAATGAAAAAAAACCCGCGACTGTGGGTGCGAGGTTGGTTTGAGCTTGATACCATACCCGCCCATGTGCAGCCCTAACACTTGCATATATGCTTCGAGGAAACCCTAAAACGATTACGGCGCCCGATATATGGGGATACGACACCGACCAAGTCAGGCTTTCTTTTGAGCTCCGATCAAGAATCGAGAGAACATCTCGGATACACGAGCGTATTCAACCAACGAAGTGTGTAAGCACCCACGACCGTAATCCCTCCGAGGCGAGAGACTTAATGTAAATACCCTAAGGAAGGAAGCAGGTCCATCAAGGCTTGAGATCACACACGTATGGAGGATTGCCCACGGCCAGAATCCCTCCAGGTAGACTTCCTTTATTTTGTCTTCTTACTTTTATGTATGTCACCATCTCATGCCTACCCCACAATAGTGTAACCATTATGTGCTAGGCAGGGGACTTAATGTTGACGGTGGATTTTCATTTAAGGTTAAAATTGTAAAAACCAGAAAAACTATGCGCTGACATCTTGTAAAAGATAAAGCCATTAATAAGTGTTGGATACTCCCTCACTTAATTCACCAAGAATGGAGCATGTGGCAACAATCCCATTCTCGTGAATACACGAAATTCATCCGAGGTTGGAGCATGTAGCAACAATCCCATATACCCCGTGAATTTCTAGCATTATTAATTAATGCGCAATCGGCTTTGTATTTCTTGTACTCATTATCGCTGCGGCATGACTGATCGAGTGTTGCTCTTACGAGCAACACGAACCTCCAAGCATTATAATGAAACCATGTACGAAATACCCGTACATGGCTGACTCTCGGTGTGTTATACTAGCCCGATTGAGCCCCTCTCGGTGTGTTATACTAGCTCGAGTTGAGCATCCGGACCGACCGTATCGGTCCGGATATGATCGCGATCATCCAACTCCACAAGCATGATTGGATGACCCGGATCAATTCCATCACCCCAAGCGGTATGGAATACCCACTGCCGACCCCCCCGCATGGTCGGCCATTGGCTTAGCTTGCCAAAAGACGTTCGTACCAAGCAGTATGGACGGAAAACCCTAAATTAGGGTTTGCGGCATATTACATGTGTCGCAAAACAGTCTCAACCATCCATCTTCGCAGGTATAGATGGAGGGTGTAGATGTAAACTCAAAGGGCCCAGAGCATGTCAACACAATCACCGAGAGCCCGCCTACATACCTGACCAATCGGTCAGGACCAACCATGCTTGGTCGTAACAAATCCGTGCGCCCAAACAAGGGGTGACGCACCGCTTTGAAATCCAGAATTAGGGTTTTTGAGCATCACGAGCGTCCATCTTCTCCGGCACGAATGGAGGGTCCAAGATTAGATTAAGCTAGTCCGGTCATACCAAGCATGACCACCGTGGACCCATCTATTCCCTCACCCGATCGGCCAAGGCATATCATGCCCGGTTAATCCAAAACGCACGCCCAAACTAGCATGGTCACACCTCCCAAATCACAAGCCGATCTCGACCAGCTCAACTTCAGCCGGACGATTTGGATGGCTCGGATCACGTTTTTATGGGATATTGAGGTATAGGCGTGAACACCAGCCTACCACCTTCACACCGAGCCAATCGGCCAAGACCGACCAAGATTGGTCGTCTTGGGACGTGTGCCGAGAGTGTGCGTGACATGCGACAATCGGTTTTCGTCTGCCAAATCGATCTCGACCACTCAACTTCACCGGATGAATCGAGTGACCCAGATCATACTTTCGTGAGGTAATGGGGTATAAACGCCTACATCATCATGCCGTCTACACGCATGCATGGTCAGCCTGGCCAAAGTTGTATCCCATGCTTGGTTTCGACCAAGCTGAAGAGTGATGCCTGCGCACCTCTTCAAAACCCTAATTTCATTAACTGGCCGCAGATGAGTGTCTCAAAGATCATCTCATCCGTTCAACTTCACCAGCTTGGTTATACAACCCTGGTCAGGAGTTAGTTGGTCAGTGAGGTGTTATTACCCATCACTCTACCATACCAGGATGCAGTACCTGCATAAAATACACATGATACTTCACAAGTATCAACTTCCTGAATAACGCAGTTATTCAATTCAGCATTACATGCTACCTTTCGTGGATCCACGATCCACACATTCCGGACATCAACCATGTCACAAACCGGGGATACATGACGGGGTATTGGTCTGCAGTTTATAGCGTGCAGCGTGCAACGCGCCATCACAAGAACGTGTTAGGAAGTCATGGACGGTTAAGAGATGACAGGAGAAGTGGGCAAGACTGGTCGTGTAACACCAACACACACCTCCACTACTCCATCACTCCACTTCCTCCACTTCCCATGAGAGACGTAAATAAGGCTCAAATGACTTGTATAAATAGGTTCTCCTCCCTATTTTCGACAAGAGAGACAACAAGAGCAAGTCCGGACAAGAAACATAAATCAAGTGTTGATACAAAACACCGGAATCGATAGCTTGCATCCCGTAAGTCGGTTCAGACTTTACGTTACAAGTCATAAGCAAGCCAACACCTTCGAAATCTCAACACCTTCTTCGCTTCCTCCCTAAGATCAACCCCAGTCTCCTTCACTTTGTGACCGAAACAAGTCCTGGAACGGCCATTTCTTGGTTTAGGCCGGACTTGCACGCATTGATTTCCGAATCTACAAGCACTCACCGCGCAAGTGCATTTGTTTAGGGTTTAGATTCATTCCCACATCCACACACCCCAAATTACAAACCTGTGAATAAGCCACCTACATAAACAGCTACCAAGGTAACTTGGATTGCAAACCCCGATTTGAAAACTATATAAAGAAGAACTCTAGCAACTGGGAAACCTAATCCCCACACCTCCTGTGTGTTACTAGTTGCATAACTAGAGTCGATTCTCCTTTAACCTTAGGCTTATTCTCGAGACCCTGTAGGTTAACGACTTGAAGACTTCATTGGGTTTGTGAAGCCAAACCCAACTATTATCTTTGTAGTTGTGTGATCTGATCTTGTTGTTTCTATCGTGTTGAGTGCAATTGGAATAATTGGCTCGAGATTTTATATCTCCGATAGGCAAGATAGAAAATTAATCACAAACAAACTTCGTCTCATCGTTTGTAATCCCACAATAACTTGTTTCGCTAGTCGATTAAGTTTATTGTGAGGTGATTGATAATACTAGGCTGTTCTTCGGGAATATAAGTCCGGGTTATCAATTGGTTCATGTTCACCTTGATTTATCAAAAGATGGAACAAAAACTCTTGGGTATTTCTGGAGACATATTTATTCAACCCCTATAAACACGTGTGAGGCAATTTGTCTATCAAGTATTCGACTTTGGGTCGTAGAAACTCTTAGTTGTGGGTGAGATGACTAAGGGAATCAAGTGCATAGTATCCTGCTGGGATCGGAGACGTAAGAGCGCAAGGTACCTTGGAATCAGTGTGAGATTGATTAGGTTCAACTACGGTCCGGTCAGTTAATTAGTAGTAGGCTAGTGTATGTGGCCTCAATACGGCGTGGTGTTCAATCTAGACTAGGTCCGGGGTTTTTCTACATTTGCGGTCTCCTCGTTAACAAAATTTTGGTGTACGTATTTATTTCTTTTAGCATTATATTTTGTTATATAATTGAAATATCACGAGGTTGTGCGTTAAGATCAATCCCATTAGAATATCCAACCTTGGGTTGTTGATTTACATTGATTGACACTTGAACATTGGTCTTTAGTCTTGTTCAAGTTACTCCTCTTATATTCAATCGCTTGCGAGATTTCTATTTCTTGATTGCGGATTGAATTATGAGTCAGAGATATTAAACTATTTGATATACTTTAATCTAGATAGAATACATTTGTCTAATTGATTATCTAGAAGTAACTATTGGAGTAAGTCCTCTCAGATTTCCAACCAATTGTTGGGTGTGGTTGTTAGACCCCGCATTTTCAATTGGTATCGAGCAATCAAACACATTAAAGACTTCATAAGTACAGTGTTTTAACGATTTGATACGATGATATTGTCTCAAAACGCCACGAAATGGATAAACTCAACATCGAGTGTGTTCTAGAAACCATGAAAAGTTTAGAATCGATTTAAAAAATCTCATCAAGTTCTCAGTGTCTCGAAAAATTTCGATGGATAAAGGAAATTGATGAATCTCATGCGAAGGTTATATCAAAAAAACCTAATTCTCAAGATTGCTCTGAAGATGTTATTGAGCTCAGAAAAGTTAGATAAACAAATCCGGATCAATTCGATCTTCTTGAGAAATTGCAAAGCTTAAGGATTTGAAGTCCGTAAAGTATTTTTCAAAGGTTTTAAATGACAACTCTAATTCTTCCTTGAAGAATTGTCGTATGTCAGGTGATAAGCAAGGTCTAGGCTTTGTGAAATCTGACAGTGCTCAGAACTCTTCGAACAAGGTTGATGATGTTGGTACATGTTTGTTTTGTGGTTCTCACAATCACTTTCAACGTATGTGCTTGTCCTTCAAGAGAAGACTAAAAGTTGCTAGATTTTTTTTTAAAAAGGCTATTCAACTCGTGTCATCTCTTAAAAGACATTCAATACTAACAAGAAAGCCCAAAATGGTTAGTAGTGCTAGTATGGGAGCTTTTTCTCTAAAGTCAACATCACCCTTTCAATGGTTCCTTGATAGTGGATGTAACGAGGCACATGATTGGAGATCTCTCATAGTTCATCAACTCGGGCGATTTTGATGGTGGACCCGTAACTTTTGGAGATGGAAGTTGTTGTTACATAAGCAAGAAAGGGACGATCAAGTTACACAGCGTTCACAAATTCATGATGTCGTATAAATTAAAGGTATGATTTGCTAATCTTCTTTCTATAAGTCAAATGCCGTGACAGGGCCATAAGGTTGTCTTCAATGATAAAGGATGTGACATTGTCGACAAATCTGGAAAAGTGATTTTTCAAGGATCACGTGGCAAAAATAACCATTATCTTCTAGATACTCGGTTAGGTAAGCATTGTTGATTTGACTAGGTTGAATCTACACACCTTTGGCATGAACCTTTTGGTCACATCAATTATCGTCTTCTAACTAAGATCATTAACAAAGAACTTGTTAGAGGCGTTCCCAAAATCAATGCTAAGGTTGAAGGTGTATGTGGCGATTGTCAAAAGGGTAAACAAACGAAAGTTCCACACAAATCATCCCGAAATATTCTCACCAAAGCTCCACTTGATTTAATTCATATGGATCTTTTTGGCCCAATTCAACAATCTCCCGGTGGCTGGGAAGAAGTATGCTTTGGTTATGGTAGATGATTATACTAGATTCACTTGGGTGGCATTTTTGGCTCACAAGAATGAAACTCAGTGAGTTCAAGATTATTGTTAATAGAATCCAGAATGAGCAAGGTCGCAAACTAAAGAAAATTAGAAGCGATCGTGGCACAGAATTCAAAGATACCAAGTTATTTGAATATTGTGACTCTCTAGGAATTATTCAACAATACTCACCACATATTACTACGCAAGCAAATGGAGTTGCGAAAGGAAGAATAGAAATATTCGAAATGGCCGGGGTAATGCTCCATAACAAAAACCTACTATTAAGGTTTTGGGGGTGAGGTATTTTTTACGGCTTGCTATTTGATCAATCGTGTTTACTTACGATCAAAGACCTTAAATACTCCCTATGAGTTGTGGTACGGTAGGAAACCCAACTTACACTATCTCAGAGTGTTCGGCAGTAAGTGCTACATTCTAAAGGATCGAGAACATAAAGGGAAGTTTAATTCAAAAAGTGATGAGGGTATTTTTCTCGGCTATGCATCTGACAGTCGTGGTTTCCAAGTCTTTAATCTCAGAACCCAAGTCATGATGGAATCAACTAATGTTATCATTGATGATCTAAGTAAATTTCATCATGATGACTCTCCTACTGAATTGCCTCCAACCGAGACAATTGAGAATGTCAAAAGAAACGTCGGGAATCATAGAAGTTATTCCAACGGTTGCGATCTGATGTCTCTAGTGATGAGGAGAAAAACTCTAGTCAGGCGGTTCCTCTTGAACAAGAGCTTGTCTCCACATGATACCTTTGGGTTCAAAGGAATCATGATACTAACAATATTATTGGTGGTAAGGACTCAACAGCTAAGACGAGAGGTCAACTTCAAAATATTTGCAATTTTGGTTGTTATCTATCGCAAATGGAACCTAGGAACATTAATGAAGCTTTTAGTGATCCCTTTTGGGTAAACGCAGTGCATGAAGAGTTAAATCAATTTCAAAGACAAGACGTATGGAAACTCGTACCTTGTCCCCCCAATATAAATATTGTTGGTACCAAATGGATATTTAAGAACAAGTCTGATGAATTTGGCACCATTGCCAGAAACAAAGCTAGACTTGTCGCTCAAGGTTATTCACGAGATTGAAAGAATCGGCTTTTGTGAAACCTTTGTTCAGTGGCACGCCTTGAGTCTATTCGTTTTTATTAGCTCATGCTTGTTTCCTTAAGGTTAAATTTGTTTCATATGGATATTAAATCCGCCTTATTAAATGGAAACTTAAGGAAGAAGTCTATGTCGCTCAACCTAAAGGTTTGAAAACCCCGATTTCCCGATCATGTTCTTAAAATCAATAAGGCATTATACGGGTTAAAACAGCACCTCGTGCTCGGTTTGAAAAACTAACTACTTCTCTTCCCGAGAAAGGTTTTCAGAGGTGGAGGCGATAAAACCTTGTTTACCAAATGGAGTGGAAAAGATGTTATTGCTCAAGTTTATGTAGATGATATCATCTATGGATCAACATCGTAGAAATTTGCAAAATATTTTCAAGTTTCTCTTGGTAAGGAGTTTGAGATAAGCAATGTTGGTGAATTAAAATTCTTTTTGGGTTTACAAATTCAACAACACAAGGATGGAATTTACTTATCTCAAGAAAAATATGCAAAAAATCTTGTTTCAAGATTTGGTATTGATAAGTCAACTCCAAAACTCACTCCTATGCCTACCACGGGTAAACTACATAGAAATGAGAAAGGTGTAAATGTGGATCAAAAACTTTATCGATATATATTGGAAGTCTTTTGTATCTCACTGCTACGAGACCTGATATTGCTTTTAGTGTTGGTTGTTGTACTAGGTTTCAGGCAAATCCAAAGGAATCTCATCTTGCGCCACAAAGAGTATCATACGTTTACATCGGTCACCTTTACTTAGGGTATGATCTTTCTTACACTTTTGATACTATGTTTTGATCTTGCGCCTATTCGGATGTCGATTGGGCGGGATGTGTGGAAAACGTAAAGAGTACATCGGGGATTCTACTATGTAGGGATGAATCTTGTAGCTTGGCATAGCAAGAAATAAAATTCACAATCCCTTTCAACATGTGAAGCTGAATACATTGCTGCTAGGTCATGTTGTACTCAACTTCTATGGATGAAACAAATGCTTTCCGATTATGGAATTGATTCTGGAATAATGAAGATCTTTTGTGATAACTCTAGTGCGATTCGCATCACTGAGAATCCTGCTGAGCACTCAAGAACTAAGCACGTAGACATAAGGTATCATTTTATTCGAGATCTTTATGAAGATGGTACTATCACTATGGAATTTGTGCCTTCCGAACAACAATTGGTTGATATTCTCACCAAACTATTAGACACTGCCACGTTCCAGCACTTGCGGTAGTCTATTAGTGTTGTTATAGTTCATTAGATCCTCATAACGCTTGCCCCTGCTTTTATCTCGATCTTTTGGGAAATTGAGTTTAGAACTCCAGAATAGTGTTAAGTCTTATTTGCATGTATTTCTAGTAATTTGCTTCTGTCAAGTATCCTAGTGTTTGTAAGAAATCCTTCTTTTCTTGTGAAAGTAAGGTCGCATTTGTTGTTTCTTCGGGGATGACATTTTATGGGGGAGAGTTCATATTGAACTTGCGCTTAATTGCCAAAGGTTGGATATTCTAATTGATTGATCTTAACGCACACCTGTGATATTTCAATTATATAACAAAATATAATGCGAAAAAGAAATAACAGAGACACCAGAATTTTGTTAACGAGGAAACCGCAAATGTAGAAAAACCTCGGGACTAGTCAGTTTGAACACCACATTGTATTAAGCCGCTACAGACTCTAGCCTACTACTAATTAACTTCGGACTGGACTATAGTTGAACCCTAATCAATCTCACACTGATTCAAGGCACAGTTGCATTCCTTACGTCTCTGTCGCGAGGATACTACGCACTTGATTCCTTGGCAGTCACCCACAACTAAGAGTTGCTACGACCTAGAGTCGAAGACTTGATAAACAAATCTATCTCACACAGAAAAGTCTATAGGATTGAATAAATCTGTCTCCCACATAAATACCCAAGAGTTTTTGTTTCGTCTTTTGATAAATCAAGGTGAACATGAACCAATTGATAAAGCTGGACTTATATTCCGAAGAGTGACCTAGTATTATCAATCACATCACAATAATCTAAATCGTATGATGGCGAAACTTGATATTGTGGAATCACAAACGATGAGACGAAGATGTTTGTGATTACTTTTATCTTGCATATCGGAGAAATTAATCTCGAGTCAATTATTTCAATTGTACTCAATACGATAGAATCAGGCAAGATCAGAACACGCAACTACAAAGATAATAGTTGGGTCTGGCTTCACAATCCCAATGAATTCTTTGAAGTCGTTAACATTCAGGGTCTCGATAGAAACCCAAGGTTAAAGAAGAATCGACTATAGTTATGCAACTAGTAACATACGAAAGGTGTGGGGATTAGGTTTCCCAGTTGCTAGAGTTCTCCTTTATATAATTTTCAAATCAGGGTTTGCAATCTAAGTTACCTTGGTAACAAAGCATTCAATATTCACCGTTAGATTAAAAAACCTGATTCAACTAAGCTAATATCTTTCAACCGTTAGATCAAACTTAGCTTGTTACAAACAAATGAAATGTACCCTCATTTAGGTTTATGTAACCGTACCTAAACGTGTACACCAGGTTGGTTCACAAATAGTTAACCGAGGTTAGCCATATGATCACTCTCATATCAACCTTGTTCATCTTAACCATAACTAGTTCAATGACTCAAATGAAACTAGTTGAAGAACCGTTCAATTGCTATATTCTCATAGAAGTATACATGAACACAATTGAAGAAAAATCGGTTTGATTCACTCGAATCAATACATGAACATCATAGCCAAGGTTTGCAAAGATTGCATTCCTTATTTGTTAAATGTTTAGGTTCATGTACATGACTGATTTTAAGTAACCACTTAAGTATGCGTACCAAAATGTGCATTTGAGTTTGTTTTATTTTTTAAACTGTGAGAAATTCACGGACGTGAACTTTACGCAAGTATGTGTACATGCATACTTTGTGCTTGATTGAGTTGGTTTTTGATTTCCAAACTCAGCAGAAATTCACGGACGTGAACTTCCGCCAGTATGCGTACGGTAAGCATACTTAGCCAGTCTCCAACAACCAATTCGTACACACACAAGTATGTATACATTTGGTTCCCGGTTTTGGACTTATACACAAATGTGCGAACACACTATATTCTTATATCCAAAGATGGTTACATGATTCTAAGCTCTTTATTTCAATCATTGAAACATTCTTAGAGGATAACAATAGCTATTTTCACACACTATTAGCGTCAAAGCAATTTTCAAGATATCGAAATAATCATTATCGAAACATTCCAAGTCTACACCAAATGATTGTATCACACAAACCATGTAAGATGTTATTCGACAATTTTCTCATGATATAAGATGAACTTGGTGGCGAAATCTTACCAACACATATTTCGAGAAATATGTAAATTTAGATAAACTCAGTTCGAAATCTCAAATGATAGAAAAATATATCGTAATACGACTTATGTCTCAATATAGGAAATAGAGTAGAAATAGACTTTCCAAGTGATAGATGAGTTCAAGTCTCCACATACCTTTTTGATAAGGTGTAGAATACACCTAATTTACTATCTAGTAGTTTATGCTTTCTTTGCTATTTCTTTTGTAAATTATGTATTTTACGCTTGTTTTGAGTTTTATAGCTACTATGGAGTCACACGGAGGAAAAGAAGAAGAAATCACCCAATTTGAGCCAAAAAGGGCAAAAAGGTCATTTTTCAGGCGATTGATATATGGAGCCCAGGTTGAAGTTAAGGGGCAACCCAATTTGAGGAGTGTTAAACACGGACCAGCCAAGGTTAAGGGCTACTCTCTTGGAGGAGCACTAGAGAAAGGACAGATTCAAGTTAAGGGGCCGCCAAACTCGGGTAGCCCTTATCCCGAAACATAGTCTTTGTTATCGGTTGGTAAAAGGGTTGGGTTATGTTGAAACCCAAACCCATTGACCACGCCGAACCCGGATCCAAACCCGAGTACCAATATTCCGACCCATTTATAACCTACCCTAAATTCGAAGATTTATCTTCTCAATCATTTGCGGTGAAATCGAAAAAAAAAGAAGAGAAAGCGTGAAGTTGTGGAAGGAATTGATGAAGGAATTGATGGATTCAACGAGATAGAGAAGAAGAAGATGACGATTTGAGGAGTATGAAGTTGAGCGCCGTTGGAGAACGAGAAAGGGATCGAGAGCTCGAAGAGAATGAAGCCATTTGGAAAGATTCACGGAGAAATCGAGAGATGGGTCGTGGTTTAGTGATGAGACGAATCGACATCGAGTACATTTGGGAGAAATTAAGGAGATTGATGAATTCAAGCTAGGGTTCGAATGGGTTTGTGAGAGATCGAGAAGATAGAGATGACCGCCATCGATGGGTTCACTGTGTTGTTGGCGAGAGAGAAATCGAAGATGGGTTTCGATCGATTGTTGTAGCCAACATTTGGTGCGATTCGTGGTTTGAAGAAAAGAGGTCATTGCGATCGAGAGGAGAACTGAATCAAGAGAGCTAATAGAGAAGAAACCGAGAGGGTTTGATGTCGCGTGAGAAATAGAGAAAAAAGGAATTGAAGGCGTTCTTTGTCGATTGTGGTGATGTATGAGCAAATGGGTTTTTGATGGCGATCTCGAGATGGTGTTGGAAAATGGGTTGCTTGAGTTCTGAGCGGGAAGCGAATGAAGAGCGAGTTGATTGAGTTAAGAAATGGGTTAGTGAACTGGTGTGGTGGTCTGAGGTGTTGAAATCGATTGAGCTGGTTAATTGATATGAATTGAAGAAAGGGTTTGAGTTCAAAGAATTTGGCAGAGAAGTGCCAGAACAATGGTGGTTGGTTGCTTGGAATGACAAGATGAATGGTGAAGTTCTTTTCTTTATTCTTTGTTGGTTTTGAGAATAGCAGATGAACAAGTGAAGGCTGTCGGTGGTGTTAAAGGTGCGATTATGAATTGGTGCTCTTTGGGTTTATGGTGGTGAGAAATTGACGGGGTTTGAAGCGGGAGGTGATGCTCTTTGAGTAAAGCGTGTCTTTGCTTCATTACGCAGAATTTTGGAATGAATGCCTGAGTTACAATGAATGAATTAGATGAATGATAGGCTTCTTAACAGGTGAAGATAATGGCTTGAAAATTTAGCCGGAAATGCCCCGTAAACAACCAGAACTCGGCCGGTTTTCTATACCGGCGAGTCAAATGTCGATGCCGGCGATGGCCGATCCCGTAACGAGTTCAAGAGCCATCCGATCCATTGACAAATCAGCCAAAGGCTTAGACGGGGCATTTGAATAGAAGTGACTTTCCTCCCCTTGACCCGCTGACTAACTTGTTGGCTGTGGTTGACCACTTTGACCGTCAGTCCTAACCGAGGACCGGACGGAATATTCCGTCGAATATTCTCTCGACGGAGAAATTCTCAGGTGGCCGACGACGACAATTCCGGCCGGATTCCCAGTTTTCCGGCGACTAAAAATTCCAGAATTTTCTATAGACTTCTCTCATGGGTGTGAAGACTTGGGCTAGGAATTGGATGGAGAATTGGACTCAAATTTTGAAAGAGAAGATGGAAGAAGAGAAAGACTTGAATTTGGAAATTGAATTGCAAAAGGAAAAGGGTTCTATTCCTTGGAAGATTTGGAGAATATTGAAGCCTATAAATAGAGAAGTTCTACACATCTTTTACATATACATCTCTACACACAACACTTTTCTTTTCTTATTCTTTGTGTGAACTTTTAAACATGAGTAGCTAATTTTATTGATTGAGGATGAATTCCTAGTTTTTAAACATATGATTTGAGTTTTTTTTTTCAAATTCTATCTTGAAGTTTTTCACATAATTATCGTTTGTTTTTACTAATAGGAATGATCTTAAAGACATTCATGATTGATTGATAGATTGTTTGGGTGGCCAACTAAATTGATTTGTCGATTTAATCTAAAGCTAGTGAAAGTTAGAGATAAGTAATCGTTTCTTGACTCTTTACATAAGTAGCAAACACGAGACCTTAAAGGAGGGATTCCGTGGAGCAATTGTGTGTAGAAACAACGTTAGCAAGTGGACCTTGAGCTAAGAGTCTAACTACTAATATCAACCTAAGAAATTCACAAAACTTAATGCATGAGCCAAGTTACATCTAGGTTGAGCTAATTCTAGGTGGCTTGGTGATTAGAACTGGTAGGCGAGAACTTCCTGTCCGGTGATATAAGGGATTTAGGGGGTTTAGCACTGAGCTAGCTGCTTTACCTACGGTTGGTGATAATTTGTGACTAATAACAAGTGAGAATAGAACATAACTTGATTCATTGTTTAAACGAAGAAGGATTCCTTGGTCTTGTCTCTCTTATTGCTTTCAACTTTCGATTTTAATTGCTTTGTTTATTTTCTTTTGCTTTTTACACCCCCTTTCGTGACAATTTTACAACTAGAATCTCGTGCTCCTCGTGGGATCGACCTTGACTACCCTATATTACTTGTTAATTAGGTAGTAAAGTATTAATTAATTTGTTGTGGTTACGACACGCATCAAATTTTGGCGCGCCGGGGGAGCGGCGGATGATTTTAGTTGTTTTTATTTTTCTTTTTGCTTTATTCTTGCTTTGTTGGATTCTATTCCGTATCTAACTTGGTTTTTGAATCTTATTTCAGGTATCGGTTTTCCATGTATGGTGGACAAGAGCAAGCATATTACAACAATCAATACGGTTATCAACCTCAACATTATGACAACTTCCAACCATCCTTAGGATACAATCAAAACCAATATTTTGGCTATGATCAATTTCTACGAACCTTATGGAATTCTCATACATATCAACAACCTTATGACGGTATGTAAGTGGACAATCACATGGATGGAAGGATAGTTATGCATCTAACAATTTGTTTTCTAGTAATGTGCAGACAGAGAATTTGGAATATATTCCTCTTCATCGTGTTTTTCCTTCACTTTTTCCAAAAGAGGAGATACGATCTATAAACTCTATAAACGGTGGTAAGCGTGTGAACGTCGAAACTTGCAGACAAATTATACAAATTGGAAGATGATGGAGACTCTTAAGATCTTGTTGAGAAATTAGTAGGACTATTCATATGGAACTTAAGCAGCCGTCGGGATAAAGGTTATGAAACCGATGAAGATTCTTATTATGGTGAGTCCGGAAGTGAAGATGATTGTGTTGAAAAGGACCAACCTTTGGATACTTTTGATGACGATAGTGTAGCTTACTCGAGCCTTGATCTTAATAATGATCAATCACCTATTCAAAAGGACGAGCTTGAGGAAGATGCATTTATTGCTTGGCAAAACTTTCTTAAGGAAAGATGGGAGTCCTGGAAGTGTATGAATGTTCCGACAACGAGAAGTTATTCCAACTCCGATCCTTCACCTATTCAAAGGAGGAGTTTGGATATCACTTACCTATTGTTGTGAAGTAACACCCTCACAAGAAGATCTTACAATTTATACAGAGGAAGATTATATGAGGGAAGAATGGCCCGATTCCGATGATGAGAATGTTGAAGAGATTATAGAGGATGAAACCACATTCATTGATTTTGTGGAAGACCCAATTGAACTTGCGAATGATTTTAATGATGCCGAGACTATGGTTAAGGTAGAAAACGAGGGAATGGTTGCAAAGTTTAATAGAGGGACCACGAATATACAAGAGGTAAGTAATGCACTTGAATTTTTTAAGGATTTAAGAGGATTCTATAATACAAGAGATTGTGCAAGGTTTGTCTAACCCTTTGCATATTGATTCTTCTCCTTTACCTCTTATTGGTTTGAATGCATGTGTTTCAAAGTATTTTTGGATGATTTTGTTTCTAAATATCCACCATGAAACACTTGATGCTAACACTATGCGGGTTTGCTTAAGAAGAATACATGGAAATTCCCAAATTCTATGTTCTTTATACACTTCCGAGTGTGGACGAGAATAGTGTGGGGGAAATTTCTATCGAGCGATAACATCACTATTGTTTTCTTGTGCTAATATTTGTGGAGTTATTGTTTTCAAAACAGGTATTATGGGTGGATCCTCAAATTTTCCGATTGTTGTAGTATATGGGGAATGAATCTTGCAAGAGCTAAGTCGGGCCTTCGACTTTAAAACAAGCGCTTAATGGGAGGCAACCCATAGGTTTTGTATTTCTTATTCTTTTTATTTTTGTTATTTCTTTTTCTTGTTTCTTATCATGTTAAAATTTCCCACCTTAACTTTACTAGGGGATTCAATTACATTGAGGACAATGTAAGGTTTAAGTGTGGGGAGTGGTTAAGCATGTTTTTAAAACAAAAATTGAAAAAATTAGAAAATTTAAAAAAAAAGTTTTACTTAAAATTCCAACTTTTAAAGATTTTAGAGTCACTAGCATATTTTAGGTATGTTTACATAGAGATTTTGACCGACATAATTGAACTTGGAAATGTTAGAGAACTACATTCGGATTTCTTGTTTGTTAGAGTGTTAAATAATGGATTTAATCATGCCTGATGCGAATTTGGTGCGAGGGAGAAATGCGTTATTAGAGTTGCCGATCAATCATTAGTGGAGACTCCGCCTGTTCATATCATGAGAGGCACCGACTGTAGAAATTTTCCATCTACTAAAGAGCTTTCTTTTGAGTGTGTGTCACCATACGTTAATTAGGAGTGGGAATGGTGAGCTACCCAACCTCCCACCAATAAAAGCACTACTATTTGATCTCTTGAGTGCTAATTTTGTCAATCATGAGGGTGACATCTATAGATGAAAGCTTCCTTCTTGTAGTTCGATTTGCGGCTAGCACCATTCTCTCTCAACAACAACGGATCCATGTAGAAACACAATCATCAACAAGGAGCGACATCAAAATCTACAAGGAAAGTTGGAAAAGTTTAAGGTTTACAAGCAACTAACGAGAAAAAGAGCAAATTTCATATTCAAGTAAAGCAACATATAAAGAGCGGATTTTTACATATTTTGAAGACTTACAATACAATGAGGTAATTTTATATCCAAGTATGAAGACTTATTCATGAAAGCGAAGAAAATCAAAAGGTGAGAATTTTTTGAAGTTTATGATTTCAAGACGATTCAAGTTGTGAAGAATCAAGCGGTAAAATACTTCTCCGGCCATGCTGTATTGTATTTAATTTCTCTTGTTTGAATTTAAAAAAAAAAAAAAAAAAAATTGAAAAAAAAAAAAAAAAAGAAAGAAAAGGAAAGAAAAAAAAGAGAAAAACAAGAGAAATATTTGTTCTTATTTTTATTGAATGAGCTAGTGGGAAGGAAAATATATAAGGAAGTTTCAAGCGACAAGGATTTTAAGGTAAAAAAGAGTTATAAATTGTCAAGGATTTATGAAATTCAAGGGTTTATCATCAATAGTTGAAACCGAAGACTAAGAAGTTAAAGACGAGGAGCGGAAGACGTTTATTGGATGCGTGAGAGTGGTGTTATCATAATTGGCGATCGGATGTGAGGTGAGTAAGTAATCTCATCCTCGATAATAATGGTTGATTTCCTTTCGTAGAGATCGTTAGAAATGGTTTTTCAAAATATTAAAAGATGTGGGTTTTTCAAAATATTTCGGAAGTTGTCCTTCCCACCATTCAACGTGTCGCAGATTTCCTCTTCATTCCTACCCGCACATGTGAGAACCATAAAAAGCCGTCTTTTTGAGTGCAATTATCATAAAATCTTATTTGGTGGTAGTCGGTCGAAATGCTTATTGATCGTTTCTCAAACACGCATTCTCTCATTATGTGTAGGTTATTTCTCACTCAACATTTAAGAACGAATATGTTCTTTAGTATTTATAACTTCTTATTACTAGCACGTAAAACTCTATGTCCTCATAACTCTTTGGATGCTTCTGCGACGCTTGAACGCTTTGAAGTTGTGAGTTTTTAGTTTGATTTGCTCGAGGACTAGCAAAGTCTAGGTGTGGGGAATTTGATAAGGTGTAGAATACACCTAATTTACTATCTAGTAGTTTATGCTTTCTTTGCTATTTCTTTTGTAAATTATGTATTTTTACGCTTGTTTTGGAGTTTTATAGCTACTATGGAGTCACACGGAGGAAAAGAAGAAGAAATCACCCAATTTGAGCCAAAAAGGGCAAAAGGTCCATTTTTCGGGCGATTGATATATGGAGCCCGGTTGAAGTTAAGGGGCAAACCCAATTTGAGGAGTGTTAAACACAGACCGGCCAAGGTTATGGGCTACTCTCTTGGAGGAGCACTAGAGAAAGGACAGGTTCAAGTTAAGGGGCCGCCAAACCGGGTAGCCCATATCCAAACATAGTCATGTTATTCGGTGGTGGTTGGGTTATGTTGAAACCCAAACCCATTGACCACGCCCGAACAGGATCCAAACCCGAGTACCAATATTCCGACCCATTTATAACCTACCTAAATTGAGAAGATTTATCTTCTCAATCATTTTTTGTTGAAATCGAAAAAAAAAAGAAGAAGCGCCGTGAAGTTGTGGAAGGAATTGATGAAGGAATTGATGGATTCAACGAGATAGAGAAGAAGAAGATGACGATTTGAGGAGTATGAAGTTGAGTTCTTTGTTGGAGAACCGAGAAAGGGATCGAGGAGCTCGAGAGAATGAAGCCGCCGGGAAAGATTCACGGGAGAAATCGTAGATGGGTGCATTGGTTTTAGTGATGAGACGAATCGGCTCCAGTACAATGTTGTGAGAAATTATGAGATTGATGAATTCAAGCTAGGGTTCGAATGGGTTTGTGAGAGATCGAGAAGATAGAGATGATTACCCGCCATCGATGGGTTCCCTTGTTGTTGGAAAGAGAGAGGAAATCGAAGATGGTTTCGATCCGGATTGCTGTGAGGCCAAACATTTGGTGCGATTGTGGTTTGAAGAAAGAGGCTGTGCGCCGAGAGGAGAACCGAATCAAGAGAGCTAATAGAGAAGAAATGCATCGAGCAGGGTTTGATGTCGCGTCTCGAGGAAATAGAGAAAAAGGAATTGAAGTCATTCTTTGTCGATTGTGAAAGTGATGTATGAGCAAATGGGTTTTTGATGGTATCTCGGATGGTGTTGGAAAATGGGTTGCTTGAGTTATGAGAGCGAGATGAGAATGAAGGCCGAGTTGATTGAGTTAAGAAATGGGTTAGTGAACCGGTGTGGTGGTCCGAGGTGTTGAAATCGATTGAGTCGGTTAATTGATATGAATTGAAGAAAGGTTTGAGTTCAAAGAATTTAGCGGAAGAAGTGCGTAACAATGGTGGTTGGTTGAATCGGGAATGACAAGATGAATGGTGAAGTTCTTTTGTTGCCGTTGGTTTTGAGAATGAGATGAACAAGTGAAGTCGAAGGTGGTGTTAAAGGTGCAAGAGAATTGGTGTATTTGGGTTTATGGTGAGTGAAATTGATCGTGGTTTGAAGCGTGGAGGTGATGCCCGGGAAGAACCGATGCACGCTTCATTGCAGAATTTTGGAATGAATGCCGAGTTACAATGAATGAATTAGATGAATGATAGGCTTCTTAACAGTGAAGATAATGGCTTGGAAAATGAATAAATGCCTTGTAAACAACGAGAACTGGTGGTTTTCTATACCGCATTAGTCAAACCTGGCGATGACCCATCGTAACGAGTTCGGGCAGCCGATCCGACCCAAATAATCAGCTTGATTAGACTGGCATTTGAATGTAAGCCGACTTTCCTCCCTTGACCCGCCGACTAATCGTTGGTGACGGTTGACCACTTTGACCGTTAGTCCTAATCCGAGGACCGGACGGAATATTCCGTCAGAATATTCTCTCGACGGAGAAATTCTCGGGTGGCCGACGACGACAATTCCTATTTGATTCCGCCACAATCCCGTTTTTCCGTGACTAAAATTCGAAATTTTCTATAGACTTCTCTCATGGGTGTGAAGACTTGGGCTAGGAATTGATGGAGAATTGGACTCAAATTTGGGAAAAAGAGAAGATGGAAGAGAAAGACTTGAATTTGGAAATTGAATTGCAAAAGGAAAAGGGTTCTATTCCTTGGAAGATTTGGAGAATATTGAAGCCTATAAATAGAGAAGTTCTACATATCTTTTACACACATACCTACACACAACACTTTTCTTTTCTTATTCTTTGTGTGAACTTTTAACATGAGTAGCTAATTTTATTGATTGAGGATGAATTCCTAGTTTTTAAACATATGATTTGAGTTTTTTTTTTCAAATTCTATCTTGAAGTTTTTCACATAATTATCGTTTGTTTTTACTAATAGGAATGATCTTAAAGACATTCATGATTGATTGATAGATTGTTTGGGTGGCCAACTAAATTGATTTGTCGATTTAATCTAAAGCTAGTGAAAGTTAGGAGATAAGTAATCGTTTCTTGACTCTTTACATAAGTAGCAAACACGAGACCTCAACGGAGGGATTCGTGGAGCAATTGTGTGTGTAGAAACAACGTTAGCAAGTGGACCTTGAGCTAAGAGTCTAACTACTAATATCAACCTAAGAAATTCACAAAACTTAATGCATGAGCCAAGTTACATCTAGGTTGAGCTAATTCTAGGTGGCTTGTGATTAGAATCTGCAAGGCGAGAACTTCCGTGTCCGGTGATATAAGGGATTTAGGGGTTTAGACCGAGCTAGCTGCTTTACCTACGGTTGGTGATAATTTGTGACTAATAACAAGTAGAATAGAACATAACTTGATTCATTGTTTCGTAACGAAGAAGGATTCCTTGGTCTTGTCTCTCTTATTGCTTTCAACTTCGATTTTAATTGCTTTGTTTATTTTCTTTGCTTTTTACACCCCCTTTCGTGACAATTTTTACAACTAGAATCTCGTGCTCCTCGTGGGATCGACCTTGACTACCCTATATTACTTGTTAATTAGGTAGTAAAGTATTAATTAATTTGTTGTGGTTACGACACGCATCACTTTTGTCGATGAAGTTCCCCCTTAATAGTTCTTCGTCTTCAAATGATGAACGCCGTGAAAAATAAGTTCAAATACACAATGTATGTCCTAGTCCGAGACATCTATAAATAGGCTAGAAATCAAGACTTATAATTTTGATCACTAACATTGACAAACATGCTTGAGATAACAACGCATGCGAGTTCGACCGAGCAGTGCTCTGACAGGAGTCAATTCCAACAAACCTTCTTGATTGTTACCGAACCAGGGCCTTCTGAATTTCAAGAGGTCTTAGAACAATATCCTTTATTTTCTGCATCCCCATCCTTGTTTCTTTTAGCTATTCAAGGACAACAAATTTTTTTTGAAAATTTGAGGTGTTAGCCCTTGGTTTCTTCATATTCTTCCCCCTTTTCTTTAAATTTGTAGAAGAATGGGATTTGTCTTTTTTCTTCATGACTGATGGCTTAACAATCATATTAACATCTTTTTCATCAGAAGAGATGATGCTTGAAGTCTCTATTAAAATATAAAATTATGAAAGAAACACACTGAAAAGACGAGGGTACCCAAATATACCTCAATCTAAAACTTTTCCACCTATAAGTCCTTTCTCCGAAAGTGATTGTCTATGGACTGAGTCGAGACAATACAACTAAACAGTTCACACTTCGTGTGATCGTCTATGGATACGAGATCGAGACATTACGACAACAAGATAACTCATGTGATTGACTATGGATACAATCGAGACAATAAAAAAACGAAGTATGATTACTTGATAATAGGTTTGGACTTAACCAAACACAATAGGATTGCTATCAAGTAAATAGGAACTAACGTTTGTGTATTTTACTTCTAATTATAACAAAAACAATTATAATTGCGGAAATAGAAAAGTAAAAGACACAACAAGATTTTGTTAACGAGGAAACTGCAAATGCAGAAAAACCCCGGGACCTTGTCCAGAATTAAATACTCTCAGGATTAAGCTGTTATACAAAATCTAAACAAAACTTCATATAGTTGAGACCAAGAAACTAAACCTATAGTTCACCTAGTTCTGTTTGTATCCCTGCGCCTCCAACTTGTAATAAGTCACGCACTTGGAACCATTTGGTTCGTATTCCAAACAGTAAAGGAAGAACAAATATGTTCGATAACAAATCTTTTCAAACAATGTGATATGAGTTTGACAAAAGGCTCTTCCGTTTATCCCAATAAACTCCTTTGTCAGGTTCCTAGATCAATCTCTTAACAACTACCAAAGTAATTGTCTAGACTTATGCAATCAATACTTTGAATCACAAAGAATTGTATTGTTGATTATTTACTCAACTAATCAATCAAGGTTATCACAAAGATAAACCGATTATAGTTGGATTTTACGATCAAGTTTTAGCATACCAAAGATTATGAACTCAAATAAGAAATCTTCTTTGTCTTCAAATCTTCTTAGATCTTCAATAAAACACCGCACACAATCAACTTGAATCTCTTGTGATCAATCACGTATCGGAGTCTGTTAACAACGGATTATCACAAGACGCCTTTAGATCTACAAACAGTCTAAAGATCCCAAAATTTAAACTTCGATCTAGTTTGAGTGAATCTTATACCATAAGAGAAGATTCTCAAGCATAAACAACCAAGTTGCAATTAAAGTCCAACAACCGTTAGTCAATCAAATCTATCGAAAACTAATAACAAAAAAATGTAATTGTCTAGTTTCCCCCAAAGAAGTCTTTAAACGTAGCTACAGTAAGGGATTTAGCCCCTTAGGTACTTTCCTCTCCGAATAGACGGCTCCACCGCATAACAAAGACAACTAGGTAGTTTGTTGGCTCTCGAGGATTAATTTGCTCGAAATGCAAACTTCAATATTTATAGACCAAGGAAGTTTGGACACCAAGGAATTTCCAAAACCGAAAATATTCTCAAAATATGCAATATATTTCCAAATTCGTTTATAATTCCCGGAAATGCTGTATCCAAATATTGACCGACATCTCAAGAGAAAATCTCAATTAGTAAATGCATATTACTAATATTTATTTTTTAAAGATATGCATTTTACCTGCTGGAATTAAAAGCATATAAAACTAAACCTTAATTAAAAGATTTCAATTTATTTCATCCAGGGATTCTCCTTTTAGCTAAACAATAAAAGATAAGAGTTACTGCACATGTTCAAAGTATGTCGACATCTTTACTTTGTAAATCCTTTTTTCATATTTACAATCTTGGAACCGATTTTCCACACTTCCAAACAAGTTTAGAATTGGTTCATTTGACTTCCAAGAACTATGTGATTGATTATCCTAACAAATCACCAATCATGGGTTTCACGGTTCTACCAAAACAAGTTTAGGTTCTACCTCCATGTGGGTACTAAGATCGGTCACACTAGCTTTCCAAAATTTGGTTGACTAGGTACTAGGATCGATTACCACATATTTATGATATTTAACTTGTAATTTGTTGTACAAGTCATAGGATCGGTTACCAGACTTGTTGCACCTCTTACAAGGATCGATTCCACACACTTGTGATTGGTTGCACCTCTTACTAGGATCGGTTCCTCAATGTATGTAGGTTGGTCATACCAATTACAACATATCGATCATACCATCTCGGTGATTACTTAAGACGGGTTTCACTAATAAAAGTCATACCAATACAAAAGTCGCCTTGTGAATAGTTTTACCAAGATACATAAACACGTTATGAGCGGTTATACTAAACACACATATTGGTAATCCAAAGATTTTCAATGAATAACAATACCAATAAGCCTAGTTATTTCCTTTTCGATTCACAAAACAAGTTTATGAATTGTACTTCCTTAAGCAGATGTAAAACATCGTTTACATGACCTAAATCTTCACCCATACCCATACATAACTACAATAGCATTCATACGATTATGTCGATGTCTTATATACTAAGTTCAAAAAAGATAAACGTTATAATTGTGATTGTAATTCCTTAATACTATGTCTAACTAGAGTATAATCATTCACAACTTCGCAGTTATGTTTTTAATATGCACGACTTGAAAGATATGTTAGGAATGAAACGATTCAAGTCAAATATTACCAACCTCAAGAGGAAGGATGATGTCGTTGTTGTCTCTCTTTACTTCTTCACATTCTTCAAGTCTCCACATAATACTTGTAAGTCTCATATCCTAGTAACTTTCTAGTTAACCTATACGAAGTTGACTCTAGTAAATAATCAAGCGACTCTTTAAATGAGTTTTGGTTCACTAAAATATGACAACCAAACTTGGCATACCAATGCTTGGTGGGTTCAACCGAGCTATGCTCTTATGCATACAAAACAACATCTCCACAAGAAACCTTTTGATGAAGAGAGTTTCAGGTAAGGAAAAATAATGTAGGGCTACGAAACCTATATACAGAGTAAGTAGGGTTCACATGCAATCAACACAAACAACCCTAAGAATGGTAGAAATGTCAATTTTAACCCCTTTTTTTATTAACCATGAAATATTTTCAATACCATTTGGGGATATGAAAAGAACAAACAGAAATTCAGTATTCAAAATTCAAAGGAAAATAACTTAGAATAGTTTCTGACCTTAGAACCTGACTGTGCACAACTATTGTCTCTTTTCGAAATGCGTGCACATGAGACCAGATGTACCTTCAACACAATTATATTGTGTTGGGGTGAACAATGATATATTCACCATAAGGTTCTTGCACTGAATTTCAACACCCCCTTTAATAGGTCGTTTAGACCTAGTCCTTTTCTGTAAAGATCTAACTTTTTCTTTAGAAATCAACTTCTTAGGAAATGAGTTAAATTTACATACCTCGGAAGGATTGACTTTAGAACAAGTTTGAGCTTGTTTGCTAATCGATTTGCTCTCCATCGCACTTTGTTGACATATCTTACTTTATGTTCGTACTTGAAACAATTAGAGTGTTCATAACCCTTAATAATACAATAAGAACATGTCAATGTGGAGGATGGTTCAGGAACCATGGCCGAACATGCTGCTAAACAAAGTGAAGCACACCAAACATGAGATAGAATTTTGTGAGATAGAGTAAAATCCATTTCATCCTCCAATGTGGTCGATGAAGTTTCTCTAGAAGAAATTGAAATTGGTACATCCGACCACGGGTTGTGCGTAGTTCAATCAATTGTAAATCCACCTTTGGTTGTTGATTGAAATTGATTGACACTTGAACTGGTCTTTGGTACCATTCAAGTTATTTCTCATATCAATCAAAGCTCCACGAATTTCTATCTCGCTCGATTATAGATTGTATTGAGAAATTGAGATATAACTTGGATTTTTTTCCTTGATTGACTCTTCTTGTCTAGTTCTCTTGGAATTATATTGGATTTAGTCCATACGGATTGCTGATTTAAATATTGGGTGTGGTTGTAAGACCCCACTTTTTTCAAACCTAATAATGGTTTTGGAAAACCAAGGTTAAAGGAGAATCAACTCTAGTTTGCAACTAGGACACATGAAAGTGTCTGGATTAGGTTTCGAGTTGCTAGAGTTCTCCTTATATAGCCTTTCAAATCAAGGTTGCTTATAATCAAAGCTAAGATAGCTTATTAACAAAGCATTGAATATTCACCGTTAGATGAACTCTCGATTTAAGATTCAAGCTAAGTCTGCTTAGAAATTAAAAAATTAATCTCCACCGTTAGATGGTCTTAGATTGTTACACCACAAATGAAATCTTATATTTAGATATGGGTAATCATACTAAACGTGTATATTGGGTTGGCTCAATAACAAGTTAACCAAAGTTAGCCATATGAACACTTTTAACGTAACCATATTCATCTAACACTTCTAGATCAAATTTGATGATCAATCAATCATGATAGATAATCAAATAAATCTACTCGTGTTTCAAATAGAGTTGTTCAATTGTTCAATATGTTATGTACCTACTATGGCACGAGCCTTGGCATATGGGACCGCTTTCTTAACCTTGGTCCCATTTCAGTCTTTTAATTAATTAACAGGGTTAATTGAGTCTTTTATTTGATAAGGTTAAGTGGAAATCAACGTTTGTGATTGGCCAAGAGAGTAAGTAAGGATTGGTGAGTTTTATTTATATCCCAATCATTGTATTAACTCGGTAAGAAAAAAATAATCAAAACTCAGGCTCATTCCATTTGGAAGAGAAGGTTACTCCTATGTGTTGAATTATCTCAACTTGTTGAATCATAACATCCGTATCGGGCTTTGGTCGATCCAATTGTCCCGATTCATGATGGGAGGAGTTGATAAAGCACCTAAAGTGAAGGACGTTGCTCATCGCTAAGCTTGATGGAGAACGATTATCACCGTTGAAAAGATTTATCTCGATCTCAAAATCGATGAGTTCACTTACAAATAATATCACTATTCAATTTACCGCTCTATGGAAGTATTTGGGAGCGCCGATTCCTCTTGCTTTCAATTGAATTCTTTTCAAAACCCAAATTTCCAATCTCGAATCTGAGATTGGTAATCCTTTTGTGAATCGAGTCGAATAATGGGTTTCATCGACTACATGTAACTTTCATCGCTACCCTAAAATTGATTTTCCTAGATTTGACTTAGATTTAATCCTAGAGGATGGCTTAGGAAATGTGAAATATACTTTCACCTTAATTCTAAAAAGCCGCTAAGAAAGTTGAACTAGCTTCTATCCACTTAGATGGCAAAAGTTGATTCGTGGTTCTTAGACTACCGGGGAAGGTAAATTGTTTATTGAATGGGATAAATTTGCTTTTGATGTCCTGTATGATATTTGGAGATGTTGCTTGATAATTATGTGGGTAGTTTCAATAAGTTGTCTCAAACAACCACAGAGAAGAATATTATGAACGATATGAATCCCTTAAGGCTATTATGAAAGCTAACAACAAATCCTTATCGGATGAGTATTTTACCATGAGTTTCATTAGCGGGTTGAAGTAAGAAATTGTAACAGATTCAAATGTTCAAACCCAAATGGGATGCTGATGCTTTTTATCTAGCTCGTATGCAACAAGCCTTAGTAAACTCACAGGTTAAGCCATATAAACCATACACTCGCTCCTTCCAACCCTCTACAAGTTCCTTCACCCCATCTGCATCTCCATACAAACATGCCTTGCCATCTTTCATTACTCCACCTAAACCATCTTTCTCCTCTTCAACCGTTTGTCACCATGCCACCTACTCCTACAAAAACAACACCCACCATTCCTCCTATAAAATAAACTCACTCTAGCTCAAAGTCGAGACTGTGGTCTATGTTACAATTGCGATGAATTCTACAAGCCCGAGACACTTCGCAAAGACCAAAAATTGTTTATCTTTGGTGGCATCAAATGAAGAAAATCACCAATGTCCGAAAAAGAAGCCGCATCTCCAATAATTTCTGGTGATACAACAATGAGATGTCTCTCCATGCTTTAACAGGTCTTGTGACACAACACACAATTCGAGTCCCATGACAACTTAATAAGCGCAAGATTTTGGTCCTTATCGATACTGGTAGTACTCACAACTTTGTAGATGTTGTTTTGGCAGAACAATTACATCTTCATGTAGCACCAACTGGTCACATGTTGGTTATAGTACAATGGAGATACAATAACCGCAAAGGGGTGTATTCACGAGCTCAAATGGTCTATGCAAGGCTACCGGTTCTCTTGGTGATCTAAGAGTCCTTCCACTGGTGGTTGTGATATGGTTTTGGGGTGGATTGGTTGAAACAACTTGGTGATGTGATGTTTAATCTAGCTGAATCAAAATCTCCTTCCTACATAAAGGTCGAAATCACCTTACATGGCAGTACTTCTACTCCTTCTGCGCAATGATAAGTGGTAACTCCTTCTTGGAAGTTTCTCAAAAGCAAAGCTCCCGCTATCACCGGTCGTTCTTCTCGGTCCTCGCTATTCCTACTTCGAGGTTCCTCCCGCCATTGTTTCTGTGTTGGATAATTTCTCTGATGTGTTTGCTGAGCCAACTTCACTGCCTCCTTCTAGAGAGTTAGACCATATAATTCCTTTAAAAGCGAATGCTACTCCATATGCTCAACCACCCTGAATATGTCCTTATGTGCAAAAATCCGTGGTTGAAAAATGGTTCGTGATATGCTAATGACTAGTATCATACAAGATAGTCATATCCTTTGCACGACACCCATTTTGTTGTTAAGAAAAAAATGGATCATGGAGGTTTAGTGTAGATTATAGAAAATCGGAATGAACTCACCATTAAAGATAAATTTCCTATTCCACCCATTCTGCTAAATACTATGGCCCATTTGAAGTTATCCTGAAAGTATGAGTTATAGCTTATAAAGTGAAGTTGCCAACAGGTTCAAGTATCCACCCTGTGTTCCATGTTTCACAACTCAAGAAGAAGATTGGTCTACATACTACTCATTCTCCTAACTTACCACTAGTGGATACTAATGGTAAATTTGTGATGGTACCTGTGGCAGTGTTGGATACTAGAGTAACCTTGCGTGCAGGTACTTCCATCTCTCAGCTCTTAATCCAATGGTCGTACTCTCCACCCGAAGATGCGACATTGGGAAGACAAGGCTCACAACCAAGCGCAATTCCCCGACTTCATCCTTTAGGACAAGGATGCTTAAAAGGGGAGGGTATTGTTATGTACCTACCATGGCACGAGCCTTGGCATATGGATCGATCTCTTAACCTTGGTCCCATTTTTAGTCTTTTAGTTAATTAACGAGGTTAATTGAGTCTTTTATTTGATTAGGTTAAGTGGCAATCAATGTTTGTGATTGGCCGAGGAGTAAGCGAGGATTGGTGAGTTTATTCATATACCAATCATTGTATTAACTCGGTAAGAAGAAAATAATCAAAATCGTGCTCATTCCATTTGGAAGAGAAGGTTACTAATTGTGTGTTGAATTATCTCCAACTTGTTGAATCATAACACAATATCTCATACAAATATTCATGAATGAAACAAAAAAATCGTATTGATTTGTAATCGTACAAGTACTTATACAAGAATCAATACATGAACATTAAGCCATGAGCTTGCAAAATTATTTTGCATTCCTTAAATCATAAATGTTACGGTTCATGAGTATTAGAATCATACATAACCGAATCATCACAATACATTTCGCATACCAGTATGCATACCGTGTTGTATCCAGACATGGGTAATTGTTCTAAACTCTAATTTCAATCATTGAAACATACTTAGAAGACGACAATGGTAATCTCACACATACCATTAGCTTCAAGTAATTTTCAAGTGATCGAATGATTAATACGAAACTTCCCAAGCTAACATCAAATGACTGTCTCACACAAATCATGTAAGATGTTCAATGTAATTTTCGCATGATCATCTTTTGACTTAACATTTAGTTTCCAACAAATAAATATTTCCAACTAAACTCGTCAAGAATATGATGAACATGGCTAAAGAAAAAATCTTCCAACACACATTTGAGAAATAGATAAGGGATAATTGGTATTTAGTACTCAGGTTTTGGCCAACACTAGGCCTTGGTCTAACATTATTGTGTAGACCAAAGCCTAGTGTTGGCCAAAACCCGAGTACTAAACACCAATTATCCCAATAGATAAACAAGATAAACTCTGCTCGAAATATCAAATGTGTATAATGCTAAGTCTATATAGCTATACGACATAGTCTCTAGAAGATAGAATAGATTTTTTTTTTTATAACTTGAATTAGAACTCAAAAGAAAAATTACATACGAGGCAAGCGGGCAACAAACTATTTGTAAGCCCTTTTTGAATTGCAAAACCTATCCTTTTAAAAACAAACTCTCTCGAACCGGGAGTCATGACATTGCTTGCATGACTTTCGAACTCTCGTAAGAAGTCCAACCTTTCGGAGCCAAGTACCCAAAAGTATCCAAAGCAAAAGGGATAAAAGCATGTCCATTATCGGCACACGCTTTCTCATGCTTTGCTATCTTACTCCCGAGGTGCCTTCAAAGATGCTTGCCCCACCATGAAAGAACCATGACCAATGCCTACTAACGGTGAAACCCCAAGAAGGGGTCAATACATGTGTGTTTTCCATTAGCCCATCCAAAAATATGAACATCCGCCGGCCTAAGTGTTGATCTCCCCTTAAGTGGGTCTGTCAAAAAATTGACAGCTGCTTCTTTCTTCGTTGAAATACCAGCCCTCCATAGAACATCATTTAAGGTATCTCGCACATGATCATGTCTGTATTTGAAACCAGGATCTACCTTGCAATGGACTGCATGTTCCCCGTACGCGTCTAAGCACCCTGTGATGCAAGCAGGGAAACGTGAATCATAAGGGTGTAGAGGAATCATTAACCTATACTTAAGAATGGACCGATACTCCACAGGTGACATCTTCTGCCCAAGACCCTCAATCGGAATAGCAAGAAGAAAGTCTTGAGCATGCGCTGCTTGCAGGCACCCTAAAACAGCTTTCTGTCTGACCGATAACTCATAAACCCTATCCATATCTTTAACTACTTTACCAAAAAGAGCACTCGCCAGGTTGCTTTGTGCTTTAAGGGGGGCGGTGTCTTTATTAGTAAAGCTGCTAAGATCTTGATCAGGTAGAGTTGCTTGTAATGTCTTCAAAGCCATATAGAAATTATCATCCATGCCTTCCACTCCACTATCCCTGAGTATGTGATCTTGTAAGCCCCAAGTCTGCACACGTGATGCTAGAAAAGCATATTGTGATGCCTCCTTAGTTGTATATAAACCCAGGCCTCCATATCGAATTGGTAAGGTAGATAGCCTCCACTGTAACTCCCCAAAGAACGGACTTCCACAAATCACAATGCCCTCTACCGCCTCTTTCAACCCTCTGTCGAATATATCTACTGCCTCCGTAGTGTATTCTGGGCAACAAATACGAAGCCCAAAGAGGAGCTTGGAGATACCCATACATGCACGTAGGAGTAACAATTCACTCGAGGGTCTGGCTTGGATAAAACCCGCATCAACTCCATGACTTTCTCTCGCTCTCATAATGATAAGTTTAGAGCGCTGCTCGGTCGAACTCGCAAGCATTGCTATCTCAAGCTTGTTTGTCAAGTTTAGTTGATCAAAACTATATACTTGATTTCTAATATACTTATAGCTATGTCTCAGATTAGGATAGAAGTGTGTAGTTGAACATTAGACTTCACAACGTTCACCAATTGAAGAAGAAGATCTACTGAAGAGCTTGGAGGAACTTCATCAACAAAAGGTATGTGGAGACTAAAACTTATCTATCACTCAGAAGTTTATTCTATTTTATCTTCTAAAGAGACTAAGTCGTATATCTATATAGACTTAGAATTATACACATTTGAAATTTTGAGCCGAGTTTATCTTGTTTATATATTTCTCGAAATACATGTTGGAAGCTTTTTAGCTTTAGCTAAACTTCATCATCTACTTGACGAGTTTAGTTGTAGACAATTTATTTGTTGGAAACTAAATATTAAGTCAAGGTGATCGTGTGAAAATTACCTTGCACATCTTACATGATTTATGTGAGACAATCATTTGATGTTAACTTGGGAAGTTTCGTATTAATCAATTAATCACTTAAGAATTACTTGAAGCTAGTGGTATGTGTAAGATTACCATTGTTTCCATCTAAGGATGTTTCAATGATTAAATGAGAGTTTTAGAACCACTATCAATGTCCTGGATATAAACACGGTATGCATACCTTATATGCGAAATGTGAAGTTCTAGTTCAGTCCGAAACTCTTGTTTCCGAACGGGTTTACCGTGAAAGGTCCGAGAACCGCGGGTTGTGAAAGTGTTTGCGAATGGCTAGACTAGGCCAGTCCCGAGAACTATGGTTCGCACTGGGATTTGCGAACATAATGGTTAGGTTCTAAAATCGGTAAGTATGACAATTATACTCATGAACTCGGGTTCGTTTGCGAACTAAATTCCCTGGAACTTTAATGAAATAAGGTATGCGAACTTGTTTTGCAAACCGTGGCATTATGTTCATGAATCGTTCTTGTATAAGTACTTTGTACAACTACAAACCAAACCGAATATGTTTCAAATTGTTCATGGATATTTCTACGAGATAGTGGACATTTGAACAACTCTCTTAAAACACATTTAGAAGTGTTAGATGAATATGGCTAAACTATAAGTGTTCATATGGCTAACTTCGGTTAGCTATTCGAGCCAAGGATTATACACGTTTAGGTACGGTTCATCCATATCTAAATATAAGCCCTAGTTTGGGATTGCTTTTTCAACCAAAAGCACTTTGTAACAAACTTGTAACAAACTTTTACCAAAAATTGTGTTTGGTAAAAAAAATTCAAAGTGATTTTGGAGAGAAGCACTTTCAATTTAGGCGTGCTTTTAAAAGTTATCAAACACTAGCTTTTAAAAAGCCGGTGCTAAGTTGTGGACCCACATAATTTGATTTAATTGATTCTCTATTTTAACCTTGTTATTTTATTATAAAGACTAGTTTTACCCTTGAATACTGTACACTTATCATAATATTTCTAATTTCTATTTTATTTATCTATTTTTTATTTTAAAATAATAACACAATAATAATTATAATATAATAATATTTTTTAAGCAAACATAATCATAATTTTTTTTATTAAATATGTGAACACATGAATTACGATGGCATCCACGTGTTCACAAACAATATTCGCATTTTTAAATAAAAACGTTGTAAGAAATAAAACAGAAATGAAATGATACTAAACACGATGACTCATCGACTCAGAGTCTTCGGACTCGTCATTGTCTAGTCGGGGGGATTGATTCAGCCATTCTACGTGGTTACGATGCGTGTATCATAAAGTATAATACTAATAACAGAAAGTAAGGTGCTGAAATGTAAATAAGACAGTAATTTACGTGGTTCAACACTAAGGCTTATATCCACGGGATTGCTGTTTCACTATGTATTGAGGAGATACAAAGATAGTCGAATGGCTTTAAGTGAATAATGATGCTTAAAGGGGAAATATGATTCATACTTACTCTTCCTATTTTTCTTTCCTATATTCTTCTCTAGTTACTAAAAACTGGTCGACCCCTTCCCTCTTATTGGAGAGGGGTATTTATAGGGAAGGCACGTGGGGTCCATTGCTATGGTCGACTGCCACCTTATCTTCTTGTTCTTTGTGCTGATACCGTTGGTGTCTTCGTCTTCCACCGATGCCCCTGGGCGGCTATGCTTGGTGACGACGGGTCACCTCTTTCTCCTCCACAGTTGGTTGACATGTACACTATATCTAGAGTATTTAATGCGGGTGGTCGGGCTGTCTGCACACGCCAGACAACTATCTGCGGCTCCCATCACATCCGTGTCAGTTAGAATAATCCTTGCCGTTGATCTTAGATCCTTCTCGAGATGGAATAAAGTGAATCCTTGGGTGTTCTTGATTGCTTTGCGGTGGCTCGTTCCTTTAGTGCTCTCGATTCCTAGTCGTTGGATTAGTTTGAAGATGAACATATACTTATGTCGGATGCTTCTTGGGTGTTGGCACGTGGCATCGTGTCTTGATGGTACAAGCTGTGCGTTCTCCACGTGTAATTCCTTAGACACGTGGAGAGTGATGAATTATGTGTATACAATTTGCCCCTTTTCTCCAAGATTTGAATTAATGATCAAAGTTTGGGGAAAATCTCTCACAAATCAACCCCACTCTTCATTAACTCATCCCTATCCTTAGGGCACGTTTCCCATTCTCGCATTAACTTCTTCTTGAAACACTAGGCGCTTATATCGTTTGGGTTATAAATAAGAGAGATGAGGTTATTGAAATAAATTTCATTCTCTTGTCAGTCCGAAAATTCTCCATTCTTGTTTTCTTGCTCTTAACTTCTGCTAGTGTTGCTTGGGATATAATTTCTTAAGATCTTCAGAAGTTGACTGCTGTCGCTGTTCATCATCTTCTCATTGATCGTCTTTGCTCTACTCATAGAGCTTTTGATACATGTATGAAATTATCTTTATTTTGATCTTGATTGATTGTTGAGTCACTGTCAGTGTTCTTAGCTTTGTGATGAAGAACATATATACGAAAGTATATATACTTGCCCCTGTTCTTTATCACAAAGCTTATGGATTCCCATCCGATGATTTAAGCTTGTCTTCGATTTCCTCAAACAGATTAGGGTTTTTTCTTTTCGCAGATTCTAGGGTTTTTGGATGATATTTCTGATGAATTGTGGAAGTTTGCATAATTTCGACTTTTGGTCGTTTGCTTCATCTGATCTTCGTAGTACTTTTCTTGTTCCTCGTAAATATGTCTGATCGCCATCGGGTCCCATATCAATCTCCGTCATCGAGCCCCTACAGATCTTCTTCCCGTAGAAGTCCTGATATATCTCCGCCGAAGGGTGGTCCATCTAGGTCTCCCCAACCAGATCCTCGAGCACAGAAAAATTTGTCATCACCGGGTCCAAGGGTAACTATCATGAAGAAAGGGGATCCACCGAAAGGATCTCGGTATGCGGTTAACCGTCCTGTAGTTGCAGGAAATCCTACACTACGCCCCTCATAAGAATCCACTCAATCAAACCATTTTAAGATGAACAATTATAACTTTTATTGATTAACTTCTTGAATGTTTTCAAGATAAAATGGAAAAGAGCTAAAGAAATTACAATCACTATAAACTTTCTCTCTCTTAATGACTTGCTCAACACTCGTAAAAAGATCTCTCTCTCAATAGGATTGCTCGGCTCTTTATATATGGTGTTACATAATGGATGACAGCTAAGCTGTCCTTTATTTTCGGGAATGATTTGCGAAATATCGCAAGTGTACAAGTATATAATCTCGCGACTCTCCTAGATCTCGCTAGGTCTTCACATCTTTCCCATGTTTTGGATGTCGTCATTCATTGCATCATTTATATTACTCTTCTGCGACACCTTTGCAATGCTGTCATTTATTGATCTCACAAGGTATTGATGTCGCGATATTCTGATCCTACATCTTGCCTCTTCTCATGTCTTCTCTGCGAAGAAGAGAATGTCATGAGAACTAGTATTTTTGAAATGCCGCAACTGTTCATCTTTATCTGTCTTTGATATGACCTCGTACTTTTACACATAATTTATTACACGTGTTTCTTCTTCCGTTCTTTTTTTGACACGTCTCTTTCAACCGTTTTTTCTTGACCATTCACGTCTCCTCTCGCATTAAATGCATTTATTTTCTCGAGAACTCTTCTCTATATATAGTTTTCTCACCCTCCTCTTCTTCTTTTTTACTTTCTCTCTGCAATTTTTCTTCAACTTCCCTCTGTAATTTACGCTTCTGCTACTGTAAATCTTTCTTTTCTTCTTTCTCTTGATCTTCAACTTTCTATTCATTCCCATATTCTCTAAATGGCACCATCGGGTCGTAGATATGGAACTCTTTTGAGTGATGTTCAAAAGGGTTTACAAGAGAAGGGTTTCACGTTATCCACTATTCCCAATCAAGAAACTTCATCTGTTTTCTCTGCAAAATTATTTTCTGATCATCATTGTGATGATCAAAAGATCATAATCTCGCTAGTTCAAATCCTCACAGGTCTTCCCATTCCTCTCTACGATCCTGAATTGCCCTTGTTCTATGAAATTCTTGCTCATGAGAAGTTCTCGCGAGTTGTCTATTAATTGAGTGGAGATTGTATCCGCTTAATGCTTGAGTTCGCCAATCGTGGCGCTGGCAAGGGATCTCTTTACCCTAGCGAAGTCAAAGATCCTAAATTCGCAGACTTAGAAATAATTGCTGAAAAGTATTCAGTAGAAAACTTTTTTGAAAATTATGAAGTGATAAATATGAAGAACGATAGGTCTCGCTGGGGTGCTCGGTTGAAAAGAAAAGAGAACATTCCCAGTGACAAGCTACTTATGCAGGATATTGATTGGCACTCAGGCAAGAACAATGTTCCTTGCTATTCCAAAGACGACAAGTGGTGTGTATTTCCACTATTTTTGAATGGACCTTACATTTCAGGTTCAAATATTCTCCTGCGAATCTCGCCAATTATCGGCCTCTGGGTATTTAACCGTCCTAAAGGCAAAAGAGGTATATTTCCTAACTTTCATTCACTTTGCGATATCCCTTTCCTTTTATATCTACTAATCTTGCGAAATTTTCAGATCATCAAATTGAGAAGAAGTTATGAAAGAAATCCAAAGGCGAGTACTCTGGCGATACTCCATTCAATCACGGATGAAGTAAGAAATACTTTCTTTTGCTATTTTTAACAATATTGTTGCCTCTGTTTCTTATCTTCATTCGTGTGTGAAGATTGATGTTGAAGTTGTCGAAGAAGAAGAAACTGCTGACGCTACGAAAACTAAAGGAAAGGGTAAAGGTCCTCTTCGCAAGGGGAAATCCACTGCTCCACCTTCTAAGAAACGGAAGACCCATTCTTCTCCCCGCTCAAGTCCCCAATCCAGCAAGGGTTCTGATGAAGATGATGATGATGTGGACACTTATTTCGCAAAGGAGGATCACCCAACTGAATCCCCTATGGAGCCGTCGTCTAATATCTTCTCGACTCCATGCGGGGGAATTGGAGATGATCACCTCTCCGGTACATGCGAAGCTCTCGCAAATATACGTGATGCTACCTTACTAGAGGGCAACGATTCTCTCCAAGGAGTTTCTAGATCTGTGGCTCCTAGCTTCTTAAATGCACTTGGTGCCTTGGTACGTCCGTATTTCTCTATTTCTTCATAATTTTAATTTTAAATCATATCTTGATAGTTTCTTTATCTTTCTTTGTAATCTGGGAGAGCTTCCTTTGTTGTTGCCTCAGATCTTGAGAAAAGACGCAACACTCTTGAGAAGAAAAATCTTCAACTTCGAAAGAAGAATGAAGAGTTAGAAACTGAAACTGCAGTTCTTCGCAGGAAAAATGAAGATTTTGAAAGTGAAGTAGCCGTTATTTGCGAGAAGACTCAATAACTGGAAAGTGAATCTTCCTCACGATAAATAAAATATCTAGCCTTCAAAGTGCTAATCCATGACTTTATGGTATAAGATTCTTCTCTTTTTCTTGTTTTTACTTTGTCATTTATTTTTCTTTGTCTGACTTATTATTTTCGCAGACGTTTATAATCTTTCTGATGAAGCCATTCTTCTTCACTCATTTCCCGAGCCCATGGATAGTGATGCTCTTCTTGCTCACCTCAACGAATCTTTAAATAACTCTTCAAATAAAAAAATTAGATCTCTCCCACTGAGCGAACTTCAAACCAAATTTCATCTTTTGGCAATTGACCATAGATCTAGTTTAGGTTTAGCCAACCGATTTAAACGTCTGTATCTTAGTTCCCACGAGAAAACTAATATTTTAAGGAAGAAAATTAGTAGCCTTATATATGACAAAGATCGCATTTCTAATCAAGGTGCCCAAGCGTTAGCGAGATTCCAAAAAACTCTTCTTGAAGTCCAAATTAAACGGGATGAATATCTTCGCCAAAATGCTATACTTATTGAGAGAGAGAATCAAATTCGTTCCCTTCTTCGATAAACAAAGGACGATGAATTCGCTTTCGGGCTGCAAAAGTTCTAGATAATGCTAGAAATAACTTAGGTGGTAACGTTAGCCTTCACGCCTGAGCATACCGCCTTGGTTAAAGATATGATTTACGACGAGAGAAGGTTGTTAACTGCTGTTCTTCTTTATTTTACCGCTTCTTTTTGTGAGAGAAATTGCTATTAAGTTACTAATTCATTGTCATATGTTCACGAGATTCGAGAAGAGGTTTCCAGATAAGAATTAAATAACTTGAATCGAGAAAGCACAACTTGCAAAGGACTTCTCTCTTCGCAATGACAAGTATTCCAAGTTGAAGAAGCAACTACAAACTACCAGTAATAATTTCAAGAATGATCTTGTCCTTTCGCAATCAAACTATTAGGACAATCTGCGATGACCACGAGTATTCCTCTTTCTTCATATCCTTGTATTCTTGATGAGATTCCTGAAAATATGCCTTCCTTGGATGTCTCTGATAGCGATGCTAGCGAAGAAGAGGAGTCCGATGAAGAGTTTGATGAAAAAGAAGAATGAACTAAGAAATAACTCCATTTTCTTCTTTCTCTTCTTGTAATATCTGTACATTTATCCTTTTAGTCTTCCATTTTTGTAGTTTCTTACTGTAAATCTCTTGGATCTTCAAATACGAGTTCTACTTTGTTGTCCTTTTCCGCATATGTTGAAAGAACAATTCTTTCTTGCAATACAGTTAATCAATATTATGAGTGTGTAAATCTATCATATGAAAATAAATAACAAGTTTATACCCTATTCATTCCCATATTTGCCTCTGTTATTTGTTTTCAAATGAGGGATTTAATCGGTAACCTTTAAGTAATAATATGCCTCAGTTTCGCAACTGTTGTTGCTAAGTCTTCGCAAGCAAATTTTTCCTGGTTGTTTCCATGTATATATTTGCAAATTTATTTGTTTGCATATAATCATTTTCGCAAGCTTATTTGCTTACTCATTTTCTTGTGTGGTCTTATTTTGCCTTCCTAGTTAAAGGTCTTATTGCGCCACCCCTCATTATTGCGACAAAATCGCATGACGTCTTTACATTTTTATGTAATGACCCATTGATCTTGCCTTATCATTTCTTTAGTATTGTTGACTCTGCAGGATAATTTTATTGCGATAATATGACAGGCCTAAACTTTCTTGCGAAAATAAAGCCCCATGACATTGCCGTCTTGCGACGAAATCGCATGACGTCTTTACACTTTCATGTAAAGACCCATTGATCTCGTCTTATCCTCGCGTTAGTATTATTGCCTCTTCAGGATCATCGCACAAATATGACAAGCCTAAATTTTCTTGCGAAAATAAAGCCTCATGACATTTGCGTCTTAAGGCACTTATCAGCTCCCTAATGGAGGGTGCCACCCTTATCATCTCCCTGGTCGCCCCTTCAAGGAGGCGTACATCGGCCATACAAGACTAGCTCCTCCCATCCGGTCTTAACAACAACCAGTTGTTTTCGCAGCCTCTTATCCCTTATACCTATAGGGTTTATGGTTACGAGACCGCATCCTAAGTGGAGTTTTCTTGGCCGAGTGCAAAAGCATGTGCCAAGACTTGCCAAGAATGGCCGAGACACTTCAAATGCCCGGGCACTCTTGGCTCAACCGTGTACCTCGGCGCCTTGGTCATACACGACTCCTTGGAAGAGACCCTCGGTCGTCCAAACAGGGTATAACCTTATATATATAGTTGGAAATCCAAGGTATCTCTCCCGGATGGGCTTTATTGACCCCAAATTTCCATGACTCAGGTTCCGGGAACGGTGTAACCTTTTCCCTGAGCCATGTCAAGAGATACCCCCTTATATGACGCACTTTAGGTCTTACATTTGCCTCTTGCGAAATATCATTCGCGAACTAGGGTGTACGCCATAAAGGTTCGTCCCATTTGTATATATTATTGATTTTTGATTATTTCTTCTCATTATCTTTGCGAAATTATCGCATAGTCTTGCTTTGTTTGAAGTAATCTGTTTGTAACTCTTTAACTTGACTTTTCATATATTAATCTCTCGCGAGACTTTCGCGTACTCCTTCTTTGATCGTCATATTCTTTGTACTTTTGACATGTCTTTTGTCACTCAAAGCAATTTTTTTTACACCTTTCGCAAATCTAAAATCAATTATTCATTTCTTAGACCTCTTACATACATTACTCTCGTCGCACTATTCAAATTTTTCGAAATCGCCTTCCCTTTTGAGAAACCATCGCGATTTCCAACTGTCTTCAGGCATTGGCTTCGCAACGTATCTTCATCTCTCACTTCTATGGTGTCCACCATCAGTCTTTCTCTTCTTTGTTCTTCTTTGACGCTTTGCTTCCAATTCTTCTTTTGTGCAGCTCTTTCCTCGCAAGATTCCACATCAACCTCATAGCACTTTTGTCCCTCAACCCAATCTCCTTTTATAACTCCAACACCACTGGGATGAGGAAATTTGATGCACTGGTGATAAGTCGATGCTACACCCAAGATCTCATGTAACCAAGGTCGCCTAATTAATGCGTTATAGGGGGACTCCACATCGACTATGCAAAACAAAATTTGATTGATAATCCTTTCGGTGGTATTCGCATATGAGATTCTCCTTTAGGTTTATTAGCGGTACCATTAAAACCATAGATCTTATAAGTTGAAGGTATCAAATCTTCGTCTTTCCTCCCATAGTCTTGTAAGTATGGTAAAAAGGATGTTTCTGAGCTTCCAAAGTATCAATTAAGATTCTATTGATTGCTCATGAATTTTCTCGCCTCATCATCCTCATCATCAACGGGTTTTGGGTTAATCTCCAATCTTACCACTAATGGGTTGTCATGCATCTCTCCGCCCTCAGGTACCTCTTCTGTGGTAAAAGAAATAATCTGCATTTGCCATTCAAGTCTTCGCGATATTCATTACTTCTCTATTATCAGCATCTCTTGCGAAAACCCTACTGAGAACACTATCATGAAAATCTTCAATTGTCCCGTACGAATGCACGATAGAGTTGCAAAACAAGTTTTTGGCTTTCGCTCCAACTTCTACCACAAATGTTTCTTTCCCTTTTGTTGTGTTTACTCTGTGAAATTCTAGTGGTGGTGGTAATGCTTGAGTCTTCTCTTCACGTTTTAAGAAATGATTTAGCTTCCCTTGGTCTATCATTCTGAGGATGATTTTTTTTATATTTCTGCAATCATTCGTTAGGTGTCCATGAAAATGGTGATAGGAACAAAATTCATGACTTCTGTCACCCGGAGGTGGTTCATTCCCCATGTTCCATGGTGCAGGTATGTTTTCCATCAGGATTATAGCTTCCCATATCTTCTCCACACTAGCATTCAGTGGGGGCATCTTGATTTCCTCTCATACTACTCTATGACCTCGCTGCCCTCAATGGTAATTATGCCTCTGACCTCCGTAAGTTTCTTGCGGCTGATCAAGTCTTTGAATTTTGTTATTTCCGCCTCGGTTATAGAAGTTTCTCTCTCTTTCAAATTCTTCCTGATCACGACTTCCCATGGCTACTAACTTTTGCTGACCATCACCCGTTATCATTTCTTGTTGACCTTGTTGACCCTGAGAGGTGCTCGCCATTATATTTATCAATTTAGGTAACAAACTTGCATTCGCAGCTCTTGAAATTGTATTCGCAACAGGGTATGATTCCATCTCATTTTGCTTTTCCTCCAGAGCAATGTACTCCTCCCCGAAGTTCTCGCAACTCTGTCATTGTGATTGTATTCTTGATTCTAAAAACTTGAATGTATAACAGATTGGTTGCGAACATAGCGTTAATGAATGATAAAATGAGATATCTTTCATCCACACGACCAGCCATATCGCTACATATTGTCTTCCACCTCACGGTCAGATGTTTCCAACTTTCGCCAACCCTTTGTTTTAACCCAAATACATCTTCAATACCCGGTCGCGAGGAATTATTACTTATGTACTCCCTAAAAATATAGCTTGTAAATGGTTGAATGATGTGATTGTGTTTCTTGGTAAGCCTTCAAACCATTTTAGCGCTTCTCCTGTCAAACTTGATGCAAAATACTTGCACATATAACATCATGGTTCTCCCACTGCAGCATACACCTCACATAAGCCTTAATGTGTTGTATTGCACAAGTTGTTCCATCGAAAATGCTGGTTAACGCAGGTAAATTGCACTTTGGGGGTATTTCTCCTAATCGTACTTCTTGTGTAAATGGAGTTTTCGCAGCTTCTTCTATGGCCTCATCCAATTGTCTCTTTCCTCCTCCCCTTTTACTGTTCAACATTCCTCTCATTTACGCCAATTCTCTCAAGATTTGTTCATTTACATTTAATTTGAATCCCTTTGGTCTTTTTAGTTCCGCCTCTCTTCTCCTGCGTTCATGTCTCTTTGACTTTCTTGTTCATCATTCTCTTCGTCTTTTTTACGATCTCCTCCTCATCTCTTTCACGAATTCGCACAATCGTTATATCTATCATTTTCTCTTCTTTGTTGCCTATCAGTTCTCCTTTGTACTCTTTCATATTCTTCATTGATATTACCATTGTTGCGATTTTGTTCTCGCCTTCTTTCCCTATTATCATGATTATTCTGGCGAATTGCTTCTTCCAGTTCTTGTTCTTCCATTTCGCTCTTAATCTTTCCCTCTCGCAGCTAGACGCGCTTGTTCAAAGATAGTGTTTTTCAATTTCATCTTCAATCTCTTTTGCTTCCTCCGTGCTTCTCTCCCATGCAATATTCTTCTTCCTTCTTCCTGATTTTCTTCATTAGCTGGATTATTCCGCCCTTGACGCTGCTTATTTCCTTGATTTCCATCATTTCGCCCATTTTGAAGAGTCTCAGGTTGTGGGATATAACGATCTTCCATTATTTCTCTTCTTTCGCAGTGTCCTTCGTTGGGATTTGGCTCTTCCTCTCGATTTTATTCATTAACATTTTCTACAGGTAATGTTCTCCTTATTTCTTCTCTAACTGATCTTGAGCTTGACCTTGTAGTGCTTCTCGACCTTCTATTTTGCAATCTCATGTTTTCCATTCTTAACTCGTGATTTTGCCTTGTTAAATTTGATCGTTCTTCCGCTTCTAATCGTCTTTCTTCATGCATTGTTTGTCTTAATACCTCTAATGCTGCGATTTCTTCATTTCCATGAATTACTTCTCCAATCACTTCTTGGTCTCTCTCTTCTCGTCCATTGTTTACCAATTGCTGTTTTTCTCCCCGTTCATCCACAGAGTCTGATCTCCAAGTATGCACACTTACTCTATCATAATCCACAATTCTATTCGGTACTGGTTGAACTGGTGGTTGAACTTGATTTTCTTTATTATTCCTTGTGTTTATTCTCGAGGATTCCCCCACTTCATTTCTCCCTTCTCCAGTAAGCCTCCTACTCCTTCTAACAGTTGTTGGTTGTTCTGATGCATGTCTTCTTCTAGCCATTTCTTAATTTCAGCAGATTGTTGAAAATTATATGAAATTCCTTTCCTGTTACTCCAAATTCTTTCAAATCACAATGTCAATCTTCACTCTCTCCCTGTTTCTAGCGCCAATATGTAGTTGCAGGAAATCCTACACTACACCCCTTACAAGAATCCACTCAATCAAACCATTTTAAGATGAACAATTATAACTTTTATTGATTAACTTCTTGTATGTTTTCAAGATAAAATGGAAAAGAGCTAAAGAAATTACAATCACTATAAACTTTCTCTCTCTTAATGACTTGCTCAACACTCGTAAAAAGATCTCCCTCTCAATAGGATTGCTCGGCTCTTTATATAGGGTGTTACATAATGGATGACAGCTAAGTTGTCTTTTATTTTCGGGAATGATTTGCGAAATATCGCAAGTGTACAAGTATATAATCTCGCGACTCTCCTGGATATCGCTAGGTCTTCACATCTTTCCTGTGTTTTGGCTGTCGTCATTCATTGCGTCATTTATATTACTCTTCTGCGACACCTTCGCAATGCTGTCGTTTATTGATCTCGCAAGGTATTAATGTCGCGATATTCTGATCCTACACGTCCTGTGACTAATCCCTCTTCCATACGTGTTGAGCCAAGAAATGTGCAACAACCTTCTCCCCATCTTTCCGAACCAATGGATGTTCAACCTCTTCGGTCCATGCCTCCTCAAACCACGATGCCTCCTTCGGGGTCTAAAGCTTCACAATCCACTGTTGTGATGAAAGAATCTTCTGCTAAAGCTGTTGTGCCCCTGGTGGGCCCTTCGAGGAATCCAATGGTCAAAAGGAAAGGTTCTGATATGAGTCATCCCAAGTCAAAGAAACCGTTGTTGAGTCAACCCGCTAGTTCTGATGTTATACGAAGTTTTTCGGTAGACAAGAAAAAGGTTACTTTCAAGCATGTTGATCTCGAAGCCTTCAAGGTGAAGCATGACCTCGAGTTCTTCGATGTTAAGTTCTATGCACCAGACGATGACCTTACTTACGATATGATCGTGAACTATAAGTACGATGACTTCCATTTGCTGACTACCGTGGGGGCTTTCGAAGCGGGTTTGATGCTGCCCTTGTATAAGTCGGGGGATTCCTTTTACTATGATGTCTTGGCCGGTCGCGAAGAGTCCACTCATAATACTCATTGTCGATCGGTGGTGCAGCTAAGTGGGAATTTTCTTCGTACTTTAAAGGAGTGCTACCTTCGAAGCAAGGGTGATACGATGATGACCTGCTACACTCCTGATCCTTCTGAGAGAGATTTGTATACTCCTGCGAATTTTAATGCTTCTTTTGGAGACTATGTCAACAGTAGAAATCGCAAGCCACGGAGTGTAGGTCTTCGTACGATTCTTGCTTCTCATGGTGAGGTTCGTATTTTAAGTGAAGTGAGTGATTCCAAGCTTCGCTACGTTCCTGGTACCGTGGGGACTTCTCAACTGAAGCCTTTTCCCCATCGTGAAAAACTTAAGCGTGATCATGACTATGAATGGCATGCCACAGCCATCGAAGTTGTCGGTCCTTAGGCTTATGGCTGGGTGCCTGGGCAGCACGGATGGCGCCCTGTTGCTGGAAGCCAGCCTCGTGCTGCGCTCCAGCTCGCTATGGTGATTTCTGCCCCTGGTGGTTGAATTTCGATGGTATGAACTTTGAGTATGCCATCGACGCTGCTGACGAAGATAAAAGTTCCGAAGTTATCCTTCCTTCGAAGGGTAATGCCGCTGCCAAGGTATGGTCCCTTATATTTTGCCCCTTTTCTTCTTAGTTTAAGGTAGCTCGAAGTATGGAAAGAGTAGTCATCGTACTGATATATCGAGTGTTATCTCCTTAGGCAAAGAAGAAAAAGAAAATCGGCCCGGTTCAGTCTTCCACTGCCCTGTGGAGGAGACAGATATTCACGATGAGGTCAATAGCCCCGTGAGCGATGAGGGTATCGAGGACGAAGAGGAGGTTACCGATGATGGGGAACGAATAAAGACCTCTCCTCATAATCATAGGAACGACGAGGATACCGGTGATGGCGCCAACGAAGAAGAGATTGCCCCTGGAGGTGATGACACTGGTGGAGAGAAAGTTATGTCTGACATTCCGCTGACCAATCCTCCCATTGGATTGGTGCTAGGTCATGGGAATGAGGAGGCCGAGCTTCAATCAATAAACCCTACTCCAGAGTTTTCTTTTGGTAAAATTCATTCCGCTGGGGGTCCGATGGATATTGACGCCGCCATGGGGTTAGCTGAGGAGTTCTCTATGGTTTCGCCAAATGATAAATGAGATGTTCTTGGGGACGAGGGGTGAGAAAGCATCGATGGGGGAGTAGTTGAGGACCGGTGGTGAAGAAGCGGCTACTCATGAAGAAATTTGGGTGGTAAAGGTGATGAGGCTCATGCCAACAAAGAGGTCGGGGGTCACGAAGAGTTCTAATGGGGAAAAGGATGTGACCGATGTCGGAACTTCCGCCGGTGCATCTTTGGAGGGCTTTGATGTGGCCATGATGCGGAGACGGTGACGACGCTACACTTTGGATTGGTTGATGAAGAAAAATCTAATGTTTGTGTCGAACCTCACTCAGGTGATTCTGGTGAGAAAAATTTTGGTGCCTTCACTCGCTAAAGGATGCGGTTATCATCTCACGATGATGTTGCGAGAAGCTTGGGAGAAGGATTTGGGTGCTACTTCTACCGACACTAGTCGATCCCCTTTTCCATTATTCGATATGATGGTTATCGTCTGATGGGTATCGTATGGTTTTCCCCAGTAGCGTGTTCTTGAGGTTAGTCGTCGTAGATTCCCTTGTTTTATTGCTTATATGACTTTTTATTGATGGTTATTATCTGCTCGTTATCAACGCAGATAATGAGAAGTGAGCACTACAACCACACTCTGTACCAATATTTCAAAGCGAAGGCCCTTAAACTGGAGGCGAAGCTTCGTCACCGGGAAGAAGAATTGAACGCTGCTGAAGCGCTCGTCTCCGCAAAGGATAAGGAGATATTAGAACTGAAGAGCCATCTAAAAGGGAAAGAGCAGCTTGGTTCCGAAGAGGAGAAGCTTCGTGTTGAACTTGCATTGGTTCGTAGTGACTTGGAAAAGGCCCGTAACGATGCTTCATCTTCTAAAGGTTTGTTTTGTTTTTCTATTCTCCTCTTCAGCTCTCTATTTCGTCTTCTTAGTGTCTTTATCGAGTCCGCCCTATCTTCAGCCAGGCATTACGTGCAGAATTGGTATGGCTTCGGAATGAGAGGACTCGGCAGCTTCTCGGATCGGGGAATTAGTGGAGAAAATTAAGAGTGAAGCCGATAAATAGAATGCTCGAGCTGATGAGCATAATACCCTAGTAGGCGAGTGGCGAGAGAAGCGGACTCAAATGATTGATATACAGAACAGTTACAATACCGATCGTCGTCAGTTTAACAATACCTTGTTATGGACTCGTGAGAACCTTCATGTTGCTTGTGAAAATGCTACTATCTTGGAGGCTAAGGTAACACATTTGGAGGAAGAGTTATGCCAAGCTCGGTCGTCCCATGACCCTGAAGTGAAGGATTATATACAATGGCTTGTTCGGGAGAGGGACGACGCCAGAGCCGAGGCTCATGCCCTTAGTAATGCTTTAACCGCTTCTCGAGCCGATGTTGCTCGTTTTGTGGATTTTGAGAAAGACCTCGAAGTTAACATGTATAGGCTTACTAAAGGCATATAAGAAATGAATAATGAAGTCAACCATCTTCGCCATTTAGACTCCATGAAGCAGGTAGAGTTGGATGAGTGTCAGTTTGCTCTTACAAATCTTCGATTGGATAATAAGAAAATTTCAGACAAGTACGATTTTCTTGACGACGCTCAAGAAGTCTGTAGTTAATGAGTATGAGATAGCTTCGGCTAAAGTCGAAAGTATACAATTATTTGGTCACGAACAGTTCTTCGGTTCTAGTTTTCTAACCCAACTTTGTCTTGTTTTTCGAGCTCGAAGGACAGCCTGACCTTGCAAATGAAAAACTTAAAAAGACTCAATCTGCCTTGAAATACAGCGGGAGGGCCAAACCAAGTATTATGAGAATTTGCATTTGGATCTCGGGACGCCGCAACAAAGGAAGCATCCAAGGAAATAACTCAATTGACGTCTTTGTTGTCGCAACTGAAAGTGAAAACCACCATGATTACATATAAGGCTCGTTGTCGGCCAAGAAGAGATTAATAAGACTCGACCGGGATCAAGCAAAGTCTTCGAAAGAGTATGGCATTGTCAAGAGCTATCCTCGTCGGCCTATGCCCGATCCCTTAACTTCCTCCTCTGGTCCTTCTTCGGGAGGAAGCGTTCATTCGTTTCAGAAGGGAAACCCTGCTGCTCACATCAAGTCTTCCAAGGGGAAGTAGGAAGTAGTATGTCATATTTGTTTTTATTCGCCGATCTTTGTTGATTACTTGCCTTCAGAACTTTTTTGGTATATTTTTTGCATTTCTTATCTTAATCTCCCGAACTTGTAATCAACTCTTATGCAATGGATCATCGTTTGTTTGGATATGTACAATTCGGTTACCCGTATGATTAGTTTAATTGTTTTGTTTAGATAGTGAGTAAATCTTAGTCAAAACAAAACAAAGACAAATTAAGTAATTGATAGTGTTTGGAGATTATAACGAGGATATGCACCTTCGTTATTGGCCTTGGACCTGTCACCCCGCTGGCTAACCCTTGGCCAGAGGATTACCAAACGGTGGGGGTTGAAGCAACGTTCCCGGATATGTAATGCGTTATTGAACTATGTACATGCATTCATTCCGCTGAACCTTTGCCTTTTAGATTGGTTGGGTATCTCTTTCTGATGGATGCCTTCCCCATGGTCCTACACTTATAGACGCTGATAGGGGAGTCCGGAGAGATTGTATATGGCTACTTTCCCCAATAGAAATTTTGCAAAAAGTTTGTTCGATTAATGAGTCGAGGTCTGCTATTCCTCGTCCAGAGATAGAAACATGTCAAGCGAGTATGTTTGTCTTCTTCTTCCGGGTGCTCTTCACGCAGATGCAGAATTGCGTTGCTTTTATGGATAGTATGGCATGAGATATTTTGCATTACACGGGTGTCTGAGGACCTCTCCTTTCATGTTACGCAGATAATAAGATCCATTGCCTACGATGTCGTGTATAAAAAATGGTCCTCCCCATGTTGGTGCTAACTTGCCCCACTTTTTCTCTCGCTGGTATTAGGGTATAGTTCTCAGCACATACTGTCCTTCTACAAAATTTCTAAGTTTAACCTTCTTGTTATATTCCCTTGCTAATCTTCGTTGGTAATTTTCCATCCTCTGTACCGATGTTTCTCTTCTTTCCTCCAGATCATCGAGCCTCTCTAGCATCATATCCCTGGTGAGGTTCTTTTCCCATGCTTGGTCTTCGTGGTTGGCATGATGATTTCCGTTGGGATGTTTGCCGGCTCCATAAGTGAGGAGGAATGGTGATTCTCTGTAGCGGACCTTTGGGTTGTTCGGTATGCCCATAACACGTTATGTAGTTGTTCACACCACCGCCCCTTGTGTTCGTCCAGCTGCTTCTTGAGGATAAGAGCCAGGGTCTTATTTGTGGCCTCGGCCTGTCCGTTGCTTTGAGTATAGATGGGGGTTGATTTATTCTTCCCGATTTTGAAGGTATCGAAGAGCATGTATATGTTCTTACCCTGCAGCTGTTTGCCATTGTCAGAGACAATCTCTGCGGGGATACCGAACCTGCAAATGATATTTTGGAAGATAAATGTGAATATATCTGAGTCAAGGATTCTAACTAGGGCCTTGGTTTCTACCCATTTGCTGAAGCAATCGTGGCTACAATCAAGAATCGTCTTTTCCCCGATCCTTCGATCAGGGGTCCGACGATATCTATGCCCCATTTTGAGAAAGGCCAAGGACTATCCTGGTGACTTCGTTGCGGGAGCATGGATTCTTTTTAGCAAACCGCCGACACTCCTCACACCTCTTAGACATTCTCAAAGCATCTCGTATCATTTGTGGCCAATAATACCCCTGAATTTTTTCTTTATCTGATAGTGATCTCATCCCGCTATGGTTGCCTGCATCTCCATAGTGTATGTCTTTCAAAACCCGATGCCCTTCTTCTCTTGATAGGCAACGTAACAGCAGTCCAAGGAAAGACTTCTTGTATAAAATTCCGTCCCTGAGATCGTATCTTCCTGCCTTTGACTGCATCTTTCTAGCCTGTTTCAAGTCCATATGCAGCGTTCCTTCTTTGAGGAAGAGATGGACTTCGGTTCTCCAATCTTCTTCGTTTTTGAAGTCTTCGTCTTCATTCGCTCTTGTCATAATATCATCTTCGTGAAAGTCATCAACGATATCTTCCCCAACATCCTCGTCAAAGCAATATCCTCCCCTACATCGTCTCCACGATTTGTAGCGAGGACTCCCGAGGAGTAACCGAGGGGCTCGTATACTCTTGATATCTTGATTGCTTTGACGCTTTCATCTTTCAACATGGATGATATGTATGCTAGGCATCAGCGTGCCTAAGGTCTTTTACGCATAAATGCAGGAACTTGATGCTAGGTACTTGGGATGCAAGGGTTTGGACCAAAGCCATGTATGCCGAGAGAGGGTCTCATCGTACACGTTGTACTCCGGGCTTATTTGTCGTATGACCGGCTATGAATCACTTTCGTCAAAGTATTACCTCGGTTATACCCATTTCGATTATTAAACGAAGAGCATGGACCACGGCTTCATATTCGACGATGTTATTGGTATGCCCCTTAAATTCCAATCTTAGCGCATGCACGATCATTTCTCCGGTGGGAGTAGTGATTATGATGCCTATGCCTGCGCCTTATCTATTTCTTGATTCGTCTACGAAGACTTCCCATCGTCTTTGGTTTGAAGGTTCGAGGACATCGACTGGGTCTCTGCCTTCTTCCACTTATGGTACGCCCCTTACTTCCTCGTCGTTGTCCAAGGGTAGATCTTCTAGGAAATCCACCAAGACTTGTGACTTATGGGAATGTTGTATTTCATGGATAATGTTGAACTGATCGAGGTGAGTGTTCCACATTGTTATCCTTTCTACTTTTCCAGCGCTTTTGAGAATAGCCTCTAACGGTGCTTTGCATGGAACACGAATATAGTGAGTCAAGAAATAAGTCCTTAGCTTTTGGGTTGCCCATACTAGTGCCAAGATGAGTTGCTCAATCTTCGTTGTAGGACCAGAATATCGCAACACTGATACTTCGCGAAATATATAAACAACAACATTGCGAGGGTGTCGCAGAAGAGTAATATAAATGACGCAATGAATGACGACAGCCAAAACATGAGAAAGATGTGAAGATCTAGCGAGGTTTAGGAGTGTTGCGAGAATTGATATTTGTACACTTGCGATATTTCGCAAGTCATTCCCGAAAATAAAGGACAACTTAGCTGTCATCCATTATGTAACACCCTATATAAGGAGCCGAGCAGGCCTATTGGAGAGGTGGTTCAAAAAAAAGAAAGAAGGCAAGTCATTAAGAGAGAGAAAGTTGAGAGTTATTGTAGTTCTTGAGCTTACTTACTATTTCATTTTGTAAACACTTAAAGATTTAATCAATAAAGATTGTGATTGTTCATCCTAAAACAGTTTGATTACATATATTCTTGTAAGGGGTGTAGTGTAGGATTTCATGCAACTACATATTGGTGCTAGAAACAGGGATTGATTGAATATTGAAGATAAATAATTGTATCTAAAGTCATTGAAGTCAAGAAAATGAGGAAACAAAATGTTAAATCAGTTGAAGTAGAGAAGTTAAAAACCAAATAATGTGATGAAAATATGGATGCAGTTTGATTACGAAAGCAATGATTAATGAATTTCATGAAAACATCAAAGGAAGAATACATAAACGAGATTTTGAAGGAAAGAAAATTACAACCATGGAGGAGACATCGTCTTTGAAAGATTGGGAAAAACAAGAGATAACATTCACAAAGAGCAGAGATACCAAGAGAGAATCGAATCACACATCTCCACTAGTGATTACAGTAAACGCACGCAAAGAAGGAGGAGAACCAGCAAAAGCAGTGGAAGAATGGGCGATAAATAGAACTTTGGTGGATACAAGGAGTTTAGTGAGTATCATATTTTATCATGCCTACAAAAAATTAGGATAACGTATCATATCCATGGTTTTGGTAAGTCTATAACAAAACCTAAAGGGGAGATAAAACTACGAATTCTGTTAGGAGAAATTGAAACACAAGTGACATTATGTGTAGTGGATATGGAGTCGCCATACAACGTGTTGTTAGGAAGGCCCTGGGTACATGCAATTAAAGCTGTAGCATCAACATTCCATCAATGTATCAAATTCCCCATGCCAAATGGGATTGGCGAAATCAGAGGAGATACCGATAAAGGAAGGATGTATTATCAAGTCGAAGTAAAACATTATGAAGAACAGATGAAGAAGCGAAAAAATCGCAAAAAGATGGCAAAAACAGCTAAAAAATAAGAGGAATTTAGAATTTATATGATAAGAGCAAAAGAAGGAAAAGGAATACCTAGCGAAATCTCGGAAGAAAAGAATGAGCCTGCGAAGGAAATGAAAGGACCAACGCCTATGGGGGGAACCGAAGACTAGCTACATCGCAGCAGAGCTAACAAAGGAAGTGAACGTTGGAACCGAAGAAGAACCCAAAATGTTAAAAATTGGGACTAAGATGGAAGCAGATGAAGAAAGAAGGACCGTCGATTTGTTGCGAGATTACAAAGACATTTTCGCATGGGATATGGACTAAATGCCTGGTATAGATCCTTCTGTGGCGTGCCATAAATTGGAAATTGAAAAAAATGTAAGACCATTCAAACAAAGAATTAGAAAAATCACAACAGCATATCATCCCCAAATAGAAGAAGAATTGCAGAAGATGCTGGATGCAGGAATCATCAGACCATCAAAATATCCTGAATGGATAGCAAATATGGTCGTAGTCCCAAAGAAGAAAAAAGGAATAAGAATTTGCATAGATTTTACTGATCTAAATAAAGCTTGTCCAAAAGATAGCTTTCCATTACCGAGATATTCCGCAAATGGTTGAATCGGCAGTGTGTAATGAAAGGATATCATCTCTTGATGGATACAAAGGCTACAATCAAATTCCACTTGCAGAAGAAGATCAAGAACATACTACTTTCTTCGCCCCAAGAGGATTATACTGTTATACAAAAATGCCATTTGGTCTGCGAAATGCTGGAGCAACATACCAAAGGATGGTAGAAAAAGTGTTTGCGAGATGGATACATAAAACACTAGAGGTGTATGTGGATGACATGTTAATAAAAAGTAAAGAAGCAAAATACCATGTGCAGGACTTGAGGGAAATTTTTGAACAAATGAGGCATTTCAACATAAAAGTAAACCCAGAAAAATGTACCTTTGGAGTTGCGTCAGGGAAATTTTTAGGTTACATTGTATCAAAAGAGGGAATACAAGTAGACCCAGAAAATGTCCAAGCAATTCGTGATATGCCAACACCAGCGACGGTAAAAGATGTGCAAAAGTTAAATGGACTATTAGCTTCGCTGGGAAGATTCATCTCGCGGTCATCTGACAAGTGTAAACATTTTTTCAACGTACTCAAGAAAGGAGCGAAATTTAGATGGACAGATGAATGTGAAAAAGATTTACAAGGAATAAAAGAACACCTAATGGATATATCAATTTTGCAAAAAGCAGAGCCAGGGGAAGAGTTATTAATCTACCTTGCGACAACCTCGCACGCATTGAGTGCAGTGTTATTGCGTATAGACGCAGGAGTAGAGAAACCAATCTATTACATCAGCAAAACCTTTAATGCCGCAGAGAGGAATTACTCAAAAATTGAAAAACTAATTTTGGCATTAGTTTATGCAACCTTTAAGCTTCGCATATACTTCCAGGCACATACTGTTAAGGTAGTGACAAAAATACCAATTGAATCGATAATGAAAAATTCAAAAAGGTCGGGGAAGAGTTGAGAGATGGAAAGCTCAAGTAAGTCATTGCAAAATCAAATATGAGATATTGTCTTCAACAAAATCACAAGTTGTTTGATTTTTATTTGAATTTCCTTTGGAAGAGGATGAAGCGATGGAAGAAATGATGGATATAGAAGAAGAAGATGGAAACCACGAGATATATTAATGAACCAAACAGGTGGGAAATATTGGTAGATGGATCATCAAATGGGGAAGGCAATGGAGTTGGGATCGTTTTAATTTCGTCTGAAGGCAATAAAATAGCTTTTTCTTTCAGATTGGAGTTTGCATCTACCAACAATGAAACATAATATGAAGCTATAATACATGCTCTGCGATTCGCAATAGAAATGAAGTTGGAAAATGTGAGAATTACCAGTGATTCACAATTGGCCATTCGCCAAATAAAAGAGGAATATACTACAAATGAGCCATCTTTGCAAAAGTACAAGAAACTTGTTGAAGAGTTGTCGATGCAAATACCGAGAATAAAATGGAGACATATATCAAGGAGAAATAATAGACTCGCAGATGCTTTTGCCTTTATATCAAGTATGATGACGGGCACTTTATGCGAGAAGCATAAAAATATGATACATTTGACACCATCAATTAATAAAGAGGAAGAGCGGGAAATGAGATGTGATGCTAATAGAAGATGAAACACAAACGCTTTGCGAGGAAGATTGGAGAGCGAGAACTTCATGCATATCGATGAAAGGGGAAACACCAAGAAGCAGTTAGAGGCACACAAATTAAAAAGCCGTGCAACGAATTATGAACTTAGAGATGGGGTCTTGTCCAGAAGATCCTTTAATGGACCCTCACTTAGATGTTTAACACGAAGAGAAGGAGACACAATATTAAAGATGTTTTGAGTGGGGATCTTGGCAATCACCGATGGCGGAAGATCTTTAGCACATAAGGAAAAATGCAAGGTTATTATTGGCCGTACATGCATGAAGATGCGAAACAAATATCAAGGCGTTGCGAAGATTGCTAAAGGCACGGAAAGAAAATACATGCACCAGGGGCACCATTAAATTCTTCAACAAGTGTATGGCCTTTTGGAAAGTGGGGTTTAGACATTGTGGGACCATTTTTACCACAGAACATGGCGTAGAAGATATCTAATTGTTGCCACAGATTATTTCACAAAATGGGCGGTGAAAGCGGTACCACACATTCGCGATAAAGATGTCTTTACCTTCATATTCTAAAATATTATATGCTGATTTGGAATCCCATACGTTAGTATCTACGATAATGGAAACTTGATTTGAAGGACAAAATATAAAAGCATTGCTTAATGCATTTGAGATAAAATGTGGAAAATCAACTCCTTTATACCAGTTGAGCCAATGAACGACGAAGCAACAAACAAAACAAATAAAGAGACATATTAAAGAAGAAGTTAGAAGGACATAAAGAGGATGGTGTGAACAAATGCATAATGCAAGTATGGGCTTACAATACAACCACAGTAGAAGCCACAAGAATGTCACCTTTTTGTTTAACATATGGAGTTGAAGCTGTACTCACAACAGAAGTTATGATTCCAACCACAAAGAAAGAAGCTTGGGAGAAAAATCTCAGTGCGAGTAACATTCTAATCAAACTAGATGATTTAGAAGAAAAAAGAGAAAGAGCACTACATCATATGGAGAATTATCAGAGAAGATTGGCCAGAGAATACAACAAACGTGTCAAGACACGAGAATTTCAACCAGGAGATCTAGTATTGAGAGAAACGCCCGTATATCAACGAGAAAGTGGTGGCAAGCTGGCGAAAAAATGGGATGGACCTTATATCATTAAGGAGATAGTTGGAACAGGGGCATATAGATTGATGGATCGAGGGCAAAGATGTGGGCCACAGTTGGATAGACCATGGAATAGGTTATATTTGAAGAGATATTATCCCTAAAAAGTTGTAGAGAAAGATTAGACAGCGAAGTATTGAGTGGATAAAGTGAAACAATTCATATGAAAGTTTGATTGCGAAATTGCATAAAATAAAGAAAGAATGTGCGAATATTTCGCAAATAAAATAACAAGAGGTAATAAAAAATGAGTGATTTAAACGAATGGGACGAACCTTTATGGCGTACACCCTAGTTCGCGAATGATATTTCGTAAGAGGAAAATGTAAGACCTAAAGTGCGTCATATAATGGGGTATCTCTTGACATGGCTCAGGGAAAAGACTACACCGCCCCTGGAACTTGAGTCATGGAGATTTGGGGTCAATAAAACCTATCCGGGAGAGATACCTTGGATTTCCAACTATATATATAAGGTTATACCCTGGTTGGACGCCCGAGGATCTCTTCTAAGGAGTCACTGTATGCTCAAGGCGCCGAGGTACACGGTTGAGCCAAGAGTGCCTGGGGAATTTGAAGTGTCTCGGCCATTCTTGGCAAGTCTTGGCACATGCTGCACTCGGCCCGAAGAAAACTCCACTTAGGGTGCAACCTCATAACCATAAACCCTATAGGTATAAGGGATAAGAGGTCACAAACAAGCTCATGGTTGTTGTTAAGACTGGATGGGAGGAGCTAGTCTTGTATGGCCGATGTACGCCTCATTGAAGGGGCAACCAGGGAGATGATAAGGGCGGCACCCTCCATTAAGGAGCTGATAAGTGTCTTAAGACACAAATGTCATGAGGCTCTATTTTCGCAAGAAAATTTAGGCTTATCATATTTGTGCAATGATCCTGGAGAGGCAATAATACTAACGCGAAGATAAGATGAGATCAATGGGTCTTTACATAAAAGTGTAAAGACGTCCTACGATTTCGTCGCACGACGACAATGTCACAGGGCTTTAAATTCACAAGAACTTTTAGGCCTGTCATATTGTCGCGACGAAAATATCCTGCAGAGGCAATAATACTAAGAAAAGGATAAGGCAAGATCAATGGGTCTTTACATGCAAATGTACAGACGTCCTGTGATTTTGTCGAGATAATAAGGGGTGGCATAATAAGACCTTTAACTAGGAAGGCAAAATAAGACCACACAAAAAGAGTAAGCGTACATGCTTGCGAGATTGAACTTGCAAATATTAATTCAGAATGACTCGCTTAATCATTTGCATACAAACAAATCCTCACAAGAGAAAGTTATTTATAAGATAGTAAGAGAAAATAAGAGAATTGTTTAACAGTAGACTCAAACTTTCTCATCAAAGAGTGCACCTCAGAAGAAATTGAAAAGCGTCTTATGCAAAAAGTTATGAAGATAAAGAGGCTAGAAGATATAAAATTACAACAAAAGTTTAACTCTACATCATTCTTCACGGAGAGATGTTAAACACTCTTCAACAATTTTATCACTTCAACACCTTTCACATTTTCGTCCGTTGATCGATTCTCGCCAAAACCCACTTCACTTGGACCAGCATTGACAGCTTCATTTGTGATATCCTCACCACTTTCATATTCATAATCACTATCAGGAGAGTTAGGAGTTTCATCATCTTCTACTTCCAGAGGTTCGATAGATACAGGGTCAAGAGATTTAGACAATAAGATGTCATTCACAATAACTTCAGCTTTAAGATGAAATTTATGAAGGAGTGCCTTCTGGTGGTTCCTACTTTGAATGTCTTTAGAATGAATAAGATAATCAAGTCTTCTTTCGGCCCGATCGCGAGAACGGGCAAGAGTAGTGGTAAGAGTTGCATTCTCCTTGCGAATTTTGGCATAGCTGGATTCCAAGGTAGAAAGAGAGGAGCGAAGACCTTTCTCAGACTCTGCAGAAACAAGGAACAAAAAAGAGTTATATAGATAAAAGAATTGAAGATTTGATAAAAGGAGGATAGATGAGGCAGTCAAATTTTATGACTACCTTCCTTTTGCGAAATAAGATGTTGGGTCAAAGCCAAGCAACTATTATCCAAGTGATCCATGGCATTGTCAAAATTATCTCCAACCAAACCCTTTAATCGAGAACGTAAACTCTTTTCATTAGAAATAAGCAAGTCATGTTCCTTCGCAAGGGAAGAGTAGGAGTCTTTTAACTTGGAATATTGGTCTTTCAATTGGCTGGTTTTCACACTTAAAGTTATTCTACCCTGAATAAGTTTATCTCTCTCAATAGTGACTTCTTGAAGATTACTTCTCAGCGAACAGAGAGACTGTTCTTGTTCGTTACATATTTTCTGAAAGACATCAAGCTGTTGCGCGGCAATCGCCATCTTATTTAACAAAATCCGCTTTTCTTGAGATAGAGTTCCATTCTCATCTGATAAGGTTTCCAATTCTAAATTATATTTACTCAGAGAATAAGAGAGTTGAGATAATTCGTTATTCAGCAAGTCTTGCTTTTGAACTAAGTGAGCATTCTCTTGGGAAAGGTTATCTATTTGATCAACAGAGTATGTATGAAGATTATGTAACTGGTTATATTGCTCCATCCAAACATCTCTATCCATTCGAGTTTCTTCAATAATAGACTCCAATTGATATATCTCCGTTTTTCGTTTCGGGTTTAAAGCTTGAAAGGCGAAAAAAAAAAAAAAAAAGATGATACCTTTTAATTCTTCGTTCTTCTTGCGAAGATTATCATGATCCAGCGAAACTTTCTGGAGATTATCCTTCAATATCTCAACTTCTTGTTCTAAAGATATTTGTGACATTTTGTCAGAACCAAAATATTTACCTAAAGACTCGCAAACGCTAGACCTGATGGGATCAGTGGAGGTCTTCTTGACATCATTCATGATGTCTGATAAAACCCTGAAAGCTACATCTATTCCCTTCAAGTTTTCTTTGGTAAGAGGAATAGACCCAGATGAAGAGGTAATGATGGGAAGAGAAGGAAGAATTGAATCATCTTTGGCCATAGAAATGCCAGAAGAAGAAATTTGATGAAGATTAATGAGTGGGGGTGAGACAGAGGCATTAATGGTAAAGGTAGAAAGGGGTTCATCTTGAGGAACCTCGTTGATGGAAAATTCAGGGATATCGACAGTAGCATCTTCAGAGGTGGCGAGAATAGGAGGAAGAACTGATTTGTCCTGTGAAGATACTGTAGGAGGAGTTGGTTTATCCTGCGAAGACACTGCAGGAGGAGTTGAGAGCTTGAATGAAGGAAAGGAAACAGAAGATTCAACAGGTTTAGAACGGCGAGGTTTCTTGGGGGATCTATCAGCATTTTTGTCATCCTGCGAGTCACAGGTTAAATAAGAAACAGAGGCAACAATATTGTGGTTAAAAGAATAAATGTTTCTTAATTACCTTGCTATTCGCAGACTTCCTCTTAGTAACAATGATTTTTTGTTGCGAGCCTACGGAAGCAGTAAGGTTCAGAATGGTGAACTTGGTGGTAGATTTTTTCTTGCTAAAACAAAAAAAAAAAACGGTAGGGGAATCATTAAAGGAAGAACAATATCAAAATAAAACGATTTTAATAAGAGAGATCAATCACAAAAACCTTGATGGCTCCATAAAAGCAATAGCAGAAAGATGACAAGAACAGTGGCAGAGGAATGATAGCAGAAATATGATGAGGAGAACTGTAGGGGAGAAAACAATGGTAAAAAGTTGCAGACGATGAAGAAGACGAAGTAAAAGAAAGAAAAACGTTCTCATGAAGAATTCTTTCTTAAATAGACAAGAAAAGTGTGACCGGTTAGCATTTAATGTGCCGGTAAAAAGGGAGATTCTGGACACGTGTAAGTGGTTATCCATAATTCACGGAGTCTTGTTATGGAAAATTGATGAAAAATGAACAAATCGGCATTTGGAACACATTAATTCTCATGACATTCTCTTCTTCGCAGAGAAGACATGAGAAGAGGCAAGATGTAGGACCAGAATATCGCAACACTGATACTTCGCGAAATCTATAAACATCAACATTGCGAGGGTGTCGCAGAAGAGTAATATAAATGACGCAATGAATGACGACAGCCAAAACACGAGAAAGATGTGAATATCTAGCGAGGTTTAGGAGTGTTGCGAGAATTGATATTTGTACACTTGCGATATTTCGCAAGTCATTCCCGAAAATAAAGGACAACTTAGCTGTCATCCATTATGTAACACCCTATATAAGGAGCCGAGCAGGCCTGTTGGAGAGGTGGTTCAAAAAAAAAGAAGGAAAGCCATTAAAAGAGAGAAAGTTGAGAGTTATTGTAGTTCTTGAGCTTACTTACTATTTCATTTTGTAAACACTTAAAGATTTAATCAATAAAGATTGTGATTGTTCATCCTAAAACAGTTTGATTACATATATTCTTGTAAGGGGGTGTAGTGTAGGATTTCCTGCAACTACATTCGTGTAATTTCTTTTCACGAATTGAGAGTCTTGCTCACGTAGTAGATTGGTTGCTCTATCTTCGGGTTTGTTTTGACCAATACTGCACCGACTGCATCCTCCGTTGCTGCTATATAAAGAGCCAATACCTCGTGGGTCGGGTTTTTGTAAGATCGGGATTGTGGTTAGATACTCTTTGATCTTCTCGGAAAGCTTCTTCGCATTCTCGCGGTCCATTCAAACTTGCTTCCTTTTTTGAGGATGTTGAAGAAATGTTTGCATTTGTCCGACGACCGCGATGAATCTTCCTGAGCCGCTAAGGATCCGTTGAGTTTTTGGACTTCTTTCAGTTCTTCGTGGATGGCATTCCAACGATGGCTCGGATCTTAGCAAAAGATCTACTTCAATGCCCCTCTTCGTTACTAGGTAACCTAGGAATTTCCCTGAGGTAACACCGAATGTGCATTTTTCTGGATTTACTTTCATGCTGTCTTTTCTTATTGCTTCGAAGATATCCCTCAGGTCTTGATGGTGGTCCTTGAACATCTTACTTTTGACGAGCATATAATCCACATAAACTTCTAGGGTGTTCCAAATCCATGGTTTGAAGATAGCATCGACCATCCTCTGATATGTTGCCCCTGCATTTCTAAGTCCGAAGGGCATCCTTGTGTAACAATAGAGGCCGTTCGGGGTGTAGAATGATGTATGCTGTTGATCTTCTTTTGCCAGGGCTACTTGGTTGTAACCGGAGTATCCATCCATAAATGATAGTTCTTCGTATCCTTCGACGGCTTCCACCAGTTGATCTATGCTTGGGAGTGGGTAGCTGTCCTTGGGGCACGCCTTATTGAGGTTGGTGAAATCGATGCATATTCTTACTCCTCCGTTTTTCTTGGGCATGATGACCATGTTCGATATCCATGTTGGGTATTTGACCTCCTTGATGAATCCCTCTTCTAGCAATTTACGGAGCTCCTTTTTGATTGCTTGATGATACTCTGGTGCTACCTTTCGTACTTTCTGCCTGAAAGGTGGGGGGACTGGTTTTATACGAAGTTCATGCTGTATTATCTTCGGGTAAATTCCCGACATGTCTCCTAACTTCCATGCGAAGATATCTGCATATTCTATGAGTAACTTGATAAGAGCTATCTCTCTCGTCTTTATCCATCAAGGTTCCTATCTTGATCATCTTCGGGTTTTCTTTGGTCCCTATATTGATCTCCTTCACAGGTTCCACGGGTGTGAACGTAGGCTTTGTTTCCCCTAGGAGAAGGACATTCTTTAATTGCTATTTGGTAGGTTCTTCGGCCTCCTTAGTTGTTGAGTGATGGTTATTTTCAATGATGTTGTAGTAATAAGGGTTGTTGTTCACTCGAACTTGACGAGATTGATTTTAAGAATTAATAAAAGAAAATAAAAGAAAAATATATACAAATATTGTCACAGGATGAAGAGTCACTAGGATGCAGGATTTCACTACTTTTCATATTCTTGTGGTTCTATCATTAACTCGAGACAATATAGCTCAAACAAAAGAAGTTGTGACTTAATTCCTTGCCAAAAATAGATTTCATAAAACATTATCTCAGAAAGTCAAGCATGACGCATCAAAAGTAATTTAAACTAAGCATGCGACATCAGACAAAATAACAGATAATTAATAGAAATCATAAAACAATTAAATCTATGCAAAAAGTCATATAAAGAATTAATTCATTTACCATAATCATGAAAAGTTACTTCCTCCGTTGTCCCGTGCTGATGGGTTCTAGCTCCGCATATTGGAAACACACTTAGAATAATTTTTCATTGCTCAAAAGTATTTACAAGAGGTGAAAATGGAATGAATATTGAAACGGGTTTCTAACAATTATATTTGTTACAAACCAAACTGTTACAGAGAACGATATATATGATGTGTCGCTGGCACTGTTGCTTTAAGACTGTCTCTGAACTACGACCCTCAGTCGTGAGTCGTTAACACCGTTGAAGAACGATGGTCTTTGGCCATCCTGTTCTTCGTGTTCTTCGTCTTCAATGCGAGATGAAGAGAGACAAGCTCGCAACTCGATTTCTCACCCTATTTCGTTCCCCTAACTCTCCATAACCTCTATATGCTACACCAGAACTATTTTTATATCCCACAACACCACATATCCTGCGTAATAACTCCAAATAACCCGTCATCAATCACATTATTCTCCTCTGCCTTTTAAGGAAATAATTTCCCTTTCCTCCTCTTTCACGCGTATTCTTGCAGATAACAGACGCTGCAAATATTCTTACACATCCTAGAAGAAGTTAAACACACTACATGCACATAAAATCTTCCCGGAATATCTCAGAAAATCCCGAGAAAGTCTCCCTCTCTGTTTTGTAGCATCCACGTATACAACCAAGTTTATCGAATCAAATTGACTTACAAATCCTGTTTAGTCAAAACAGGACCATACCAAGCTAAATCTTCGATCGAGTCTCACCAGAATCTCTCCAAACCGAATCCGGAGAAAATCCCGCAGATTTCATAATATTCTTCCCGTGAACTCTGTTTCCTTCTCAACGATTATCCGGTCCAACCGGATTGATTTCGACTATCACACCACGTCCAGAATTCAATCGTTGAGTCTCTAAAACTCCTCCAAATGGTGAAACCTAACTCGCCGCCGCCGCAAAGCTTTCCGCCAAAACTTAAGTTTGAAATGAAGAAGAAGGTGCCCTTAACCAAATCAGTGGATGCCGAATATCGTGGGTGCCCCTTATCAATTGGGGTGCCCTTTATCCAAAAGTGAAAGTCCGAATAACACGTGTCCTCCGGGTGCTTTAGACAACTTTTCGAGCCTATTTTTCCAAAAATGTTTATTGCCCAAAAATACCTACAAACACATAAAACACCAAAATTAATACAAAATCGAATGCCAAAAATATATAGTATTGAGATCAAATTAGATACAAAAATGTGTCTATCAAATACCCCCAAACTTATTATTTGCTAGTCCTCGAGCAAATTTATTCTAGAAAAGAAAATTCTAACTCACTAGGTGGCCCTAGTGACCGAGTTATAGTCTTGGGAGGGTTTACCAGAGGTGTACCCACAAAACCTTTACTCTAGACCTTAGCTATCTACGCAGAACCTCCGAAGGCACTAAAGAGTCTCATTGGTTGGCATACAATCATTGACTATGGAGGAAGTACCCGATGCGAAATTCCAATTGATGTACACGAGTTTGCACTCAAGCATACTAAAATTCATATAAAGTGACAGAGCTCTACTCGGATAGTTTCCGGACATCATAAACCGGAGTCAACCAATCACATGGATAGATTAAGAAGATGGATGTAGAGAAAGACCCGGATGATGTTGACTAAGGTGAACCTGTCCTAATGGACTGAGATACCGGTCTGACTAATATCAACATAATCGGCATATACAAGGGAACCAAAGGGGTGATAATCCTAACTCTAGGTCAACACAACCGGCATATACAAGGGCACCAAAGTGGTCGACTTTATTGAATTTATTAGGTTGGTCCGATGGTCCGGTCTCATTTTTTTTTTTTTGTATCTCGCTCAACTCTATTTCACCCTAGCAATGGTAAAAAGAAAAAGAAAAAGAAGTGATCGGGATTCTTTCGATGTTTCCATCACGAGGATATGGCGAAACTACCATGTTTTCTTTTCTAACACCCGAGCTCTGTGCTTTTATGAATAGACTCTTCTAGATGTTTCCATCTAATCATATTGGTTCTCAACTCCTACAACCAAGATGTTCCCATCCACTTAGATTAGTTAGTGCTAACCTTAATAAGCATAAATTTCTAGTCTCTCCGGAGTTTATTTATTGCACGACTAAAAGTTTCTCCCATACCCCAAACTTAAATCTAACATTGTCCTCAATGTTCTAAAGATGAAATTAAAAGCATGAACAATGAGAAACTGTTACCACTTGAAGAAAAGAGTTAAGGAAAAATATTACCGTGTTGCATGAGCATGGGTTACCTCCCAAGAAGTGTTAAGTTTAAAGTCTTCAGCCAGACATTGGAAAGGATTAGTCACCTCGAAGAATAATATAGCAATAGCCGGAATAACTGCGGGTCATCTGGATCAAAAAGTGCTAACCACAAGAAGAGGAGACTGCAATGCACAGAAGATATCCAACACACCCTTATCTATTTTTTTGGCAACTACATCTAGTTGTGGTCCGGGTTCAGTGCTTTATAAAATGGTCTAGATAACAAATTTTCATGGGTTGCGTTTCCTCATGAGTTAGATCCGAATGTTCGTGTTCTAGAGTCCTGGAAAACTCAAATAAAAACTTAGAAGCACATAATAATAACCCGAATAATTGAGGATCCTCTAAGTCAATCAGTTTTGACTTACACATCCGACCACAACAAGATTGGTGGTCTTCCTTAAGCAAATGTGTCGACCCTAATATCCTAAAGTAATTAGGTTTAGTCTCAAAACTTAATAATTGACACATCTCAAACTTATACGTTCCCACAATTGGAAGGAAGGTTTTTGTGGGAAAACAAAGTCAATCGTGGTATCATAGCACAGGTTAACCGCAGAGATCAACTTGAGGATGGGTTTCTAACAACCGAACTTCTTTATGGACACAACTAGGTTCAGGAAAAAGTGTATGAAGATAATCTTGTAAAATGGTTGAGGCACGGACGTCCGATCCTAAGTGAGGGGACTTTCCGAGAGTTAAAGGTAAGGCACTAGGAGAGTGATAATCACTCCCAAACTTAGAGTTTTCAGTGTCTCTAGATAGACTAGTTTCCCTAATTTCTAGAACATCGAATCCCGAAAATGGTCAATTGATTCTTCTAAGTTATTATCGTGTAATGCATCCTTACTCATCTCTACGAGTTTATCATCTTCTAAGACTAGTGTTTCTAAATCACTAGACTCTAAAACAAAGATTCGTGGTAAACTCTTTCTCTAAACCATCATCACAATCATATAAAGGATTATCGGCCGAAAGTTTCTAGTAAAGGCCCGTTAACTAAGGTGTTAATCATAGTTACTTCCTCTCGATTCACTTATAGGCACATCAAATAATGGATTATCCAACATATTGTAGGCTAAAGGATCATGAACTACATCGTCTAAAACGGTGGCATCTCTAGTCAAATCCTCATCCTTTCGAATAGGTGAATAATCATTAAAATTATTGGGATTTGAACCGAGTAAATAGTACTATCATTATAAAGTTCAATCGAGTAACAAATTCTGATCACTATGCCTACATATTTCAGATTCTACATCAACACTTTCCACATCATGATCATCACTATAATAACATGAAAATGTTTGAACCTCGTCTAAACAAGTAGTGTTACCAATTTTATCCCCGTCATCTTGATTATGCAAATAACTATCCTCACTTTTAAGGGTATTATTAGAAACACTGCATTGGAAATCAAGATTATTTCGAGCAATTCTTTCGTTCGTCTCAGCTATCATCTTGAGGGATTCCTCTATAGAAAGTTTTCTTTCGTCATAAAATAAGTTATTCATCTTAGATAACTTACGTGTCGTCTCCTCTAATTTCCTGAGAGACTCTTCTAAAGGAGAAACATAAGAATTTTGCTCGTATGACCCGTGCGTGTGTGGATAGTAATTGTGCACATCATGGTATGAGCCATAACCTTGAAAAGGCTGATGTTCCCAACCACTATTCACACTATGGTCAAAGTAGTAACGTCCATTTTGAAACTCAGTCGGGTAATCATTGTATTGGCTGTTATAATACCAGTTTGACATCCTAACTGCAAGGGAATTCTATACAAACACAAACAAGGCTGACTCGACCGCAACAAACCTACTGATTTCTAGCAAACAAAAATCATGATGGCTCCACTTAAATTGTTTCTAGACCAGCTTCTAATCCTTCGAAAGGGAATTCGTTCAATTTAAGCAAACCCCTCCGGAATCAATCCGAGTTGAAGTAAGTTGAATAAAGGCGAGGAAGCCGCGTGGAGCTTTGATACCCAAGGCCTCACCGCATTACAAGGCGCAGTCACGCATTCAACTCATGTAAACCATCATGAACTTCCAAGTATGCTTAAAGAGTAACCAATATTTTTCGATTGACTTTCCTATTAAGCTCGTTACCCTATCGGTCTCGTTCTAGTCAGTATTTTAAGCTTAGGTTCGCGTTTGGTATCGTTTTCCTAAGGCGGGCAAGAAGAGAACGGTGATGAAATCCGAACCCTTATCTTGTATGGCCAGTCCTTGCCCTTTACTAGGAAATTAAAACAACCGTATTCAAGACCTCAACATATATGCATACAAAATCATCCAAAGAACCCGACGGCATGGGGATTCGCGGGTGTTTAGCATTCTTACCTCCGTTCCGGACGGGGATGAACCGCTGAAGTCGTCTCTGCCACTGACTCCTATGCCAATGTACGAACCCGAGGGGCCGAGACGATATCGTAATCGTCGTCCTTCCCTGTGCAGTTTATATTTAAATAACCCTTCCTTAGGGTTTAAATTTAGGGAAAATTATGCTCAGGCGCGATCCATGGATAACCCATAATATGAGGCCCTTAATTAAAAGAAGTTTAAATCTAGGCCCCGAATTATTAAAAGACATCCATACCCTTTTATATATTGTCAAGTGATGAGTGCTAAATAGTGCATATTTATACACCTTTTTATTGGCATTTTACTCATCTTTTGTGCTCAAGAATTAGATATTATCCCATATTCGTATTTTCCTTGTTTTCAAGAATAAATATTTGTATTAATTAATTTTGTGTTTTTAGGTAATAAATAAAGCTCGGAGAAATTGAGGAGCCAAAAGAGCGAAGAATTGGAGTCGAGCATCTATGGAGCAGATAGCCAAAGCCAGCGCGCGAATCAGTTGCAACCCAACAAGGAAGACATGGGCTAGAGCTACACATGACCCGGATCCGAACCCGCTCATCCCGAGCCGTTAAGATCTTCACTCGCCACATCCTACGCTCGCTCCGACTTCCTCATCATATCTTGATGCGCTCGCTCAACACCAAAACACTCCGAGTCTCTCTCAGCCGTTCAGATCTCGTCTCGTTGCATCCAACGCTCGCTGAGGCCTTCTCATCATTCCTTCGCTGTCCCTGCTTCACACCACAGCACCCAACACCCTATACCCTATTCGACAAACCCATTCCTCTCTTCTTCTTCTTTCTTCTTCCCATGCCTCTCGCAAAAACCCATCTCCCGACCAAACTCCACAGTCGCCACCTTCATCACCTCTCCCCGTCGCCATCACCACTAGCTCTATCAACCACCTCCGCACCCTCTCTAGAGCTAGTTATCTCTCTCTTAGCTTCTATCAACCCTAAGCTAAATTAGAGATAATTGGGGCTAGGGTTTCTCATACATCAAATCGGCCGACGCATGGAGCTCTGAGACGAGGAGAGCACGATTCAGAGGCGATCAGAGATTGGGTTTGATTTATTTTTTATTTTATTTCGATTTTGAAGAATTAGGGTTTGGGGATATTTTGGCATGTATAAATAGGATGGGTCTGTGTGTGTTAGGGTTCATGCCTGGGCTAGCCAGAGCACCATTGTAGTGTAATTTGTGTTATTTTTAGTTTAATTATGTTCTAAGTTCTTAGCCAGGGTGTTGTTGAAACCCCTGATAATATGCCAAGAAATTCATCTTCTTTTTATTGTTCTTGTTATGCTTCATTGTCTTAGAATGATTTAGCTATTTGAGCACATGACCCCGTGATAGAGTGTACTTGTAAGAAGACACTCTATACTAGGGGGAGTGTGTAAAATTAGTCAAGACATTATCATGGTGTTCTTCCCCGGAATGAACCAAGAATATAACTTGATTAGAACCGCCTTAGCATAGGTTCAGTGGTGAATTCAACGCCCGGTAGCTTCTAATTTGTTACAATTTACTTCCTTGACTTAGTTTAGACTCATACACTCAACCTCGCCGCTTCGACAACTACAATTGTGTTACCACTTCACTAGAAACTCGTTTAGGAAGCCTTGATCAACATATCAGCACCACAAGTCTCTGTGGTTCGACCCGTACTTGCCACGTCTCCGATAGACGCCGTGCACTTGCGGTTTAGACATAGTCGTAGGAAAAATCACATCTTTGAAATCCTACCAAGTTTTTGGCGCCGTTGCCGGGGACTTGGCGTGCCCTGTTGATCATTGGCCTATCCTTAATTTGTTTTTCAACCACTGTACATATTAGTCGTAACTTTCATATCCCCGCATCATTACCTCATCTCAAAGGCATTTAGTTCATTGCATTTAGTCAGTAGCCTTGCATTGTAGTTCTTATTTTATCATTGCATCTACTCACAAGCATCTTTCTTGACTCTCAGTATTTGTCATTTTCTCGCTTTGCATTCTTGCATCTTTACTCCATCTGTTGTGTATTCTCATTTGCACATTATCATATCAGTCACCATTCCCATGCGGCTGGCCCAATCATTACATTGGGTTCAATCATTTACATTGGCCTAATCCATCAAATACCCATTGCTAAAACCCTCATCTATGCTAATGGTTCTTGTTAAGCAAATCTGGGAACTAAACTTTTGTGTTGAGCTAGCAGGTACCTGCTGAGCTGCTGAGTAAGGCCAAGGAACCTGAGTACACAAAGCCCTGAGCAAACTGCAATTCAGGTAAGTGGCTCCATGATAAGTGAATACACCTGAGTTGTATGAGCATGACCTGTAAACCATGTTAGGCTAGCATCTATACCTGAGTTGTATGAGTATGAACAAGTTGTATGAGCATGACCTGTGAATAACCTGTGAATGCACCCTGATTTTTGCTTAACCTTGTATTTGCCTGAGCATACACTGTGAATTAGCTACTCTGCCACCTTGCTAGCCCCGCAAGAGGTCGCAAGTTTGAGCTTAAGTTGTGAATGATCCTTATATGACCCGAGCATAACCGTGCCATTACCCCGCTTGCACCGCTAGACTGTGAACCGTGCTTGTGTGCCTAGTGAGTCATCCGCCTTGTGCCTAGTGCATTGCTCCGTGCATAGTGAGCCATCCGCCCCGTCCTTAGCTGCAGGTGCCTCGTAGATGCTAAGCTTAAGTTGCATTCTAGCTAAGCTTGTTAGTCAAGTTAGCCCCGTATTTGTATAGTTGAGTCAGAATTTGGGCGGCCCAAGTCACCGCAGCCTCCAGTGATACTTGTTGAGTGTGAGATGCATCTTGGGAAGCCACATTAACACCATCACCAAACCTAGCTAACCAAGCTAGCTTTAGCCATAGTGACATCAATCGAGTAGGTGACCCAAATTGAACCTTGCATACACCGAGCATATAACCCCGACCCGTGGCCGTTTCAACCTTGACCTTGGCCGCATATTCATGCATAACACAACAGTGTTTGTGTAATCTCTACCTAGCGGCTACCAAGACCACCGTGTGTTTAGCCGCCAATTAGGTGTCATTTCTTTGGTGAGTGGTGTCTCTCTCGTTTGTGCAACATCCAAGACTTACATGTGCTCACTGTAAGAAAGTGTCATTGTGTGAAATTGTGTATTTTGTTTTGCTCGTGCATAGTAACCCGTGCATAAGTTGCTCAACTGTCTGTTGCTCGCCTTATAAGTCGCCCGTAGTCTCAGTGCATGCATTCGGTTCTTGCTATTTTGTGCCTACTCGTGCATTGCCGAAATTTACTCCGAGCTACAACTTGGCTAACCAAGTTGGTCGCAAACCCCACCCGAGCCACAACTTTGAATTCTCGTGAGCGGCTGATTGACCCCTGCAATGCATGCTTGATCTTGCCTTAAACCTTGTGTGAGTTTGTGTTACCCCCGTGGGTGCTTCTTTGTTAGCCTGTGCATAAGCTCTCACTTGCTGTGATGAGCTGTAAATGCACTTAGACCTATGTTATGCAAACTAGCCAAGCTGTGCTGAGAGGCTGTGCATCTGTGCAAACCACTGAGTTTTGCATAGCCTGGCTCACACCAAACCGAGTTCCAGCTCCACCGGGCTGCGCACATCCCAAGCCTATAATCGGTTGTGCATTTGCAATCTAAGCAGAAAACCCAACCACCGGGCTCGCATCCCGCCAAGCCCAACCTCCACACAACCGGGCTCGCCCCAACCAATTCTTTTGGCCGCACATGTTCATCTAACCTAGGCTTTGCACAACCATTGAAGCCCATTAGCTCCACCGGGTCGTACAATCCCAACAAAACCAAACCAGCCCAACAAACCAAAGCCCACACAAAACCAAATAAGCCCACAAAAACCAAATCAATCCCAACAAACCAAATCCCACATTAACCAAACCGAGCCCACTACAACCGGGCTTTGAGTTCAATTTGAGTTGTTAAATCATGTCGTGATTTTGTCCGCATCCGGGGATGGAAACAAATCCATCGAAGAGAGCTTGCTTACGGGCATGCTTCGCGTATGAACTCCCCACATACCATAGTGATTTTAGGGAATTTTATGAGCCTTCTCGGGCCTCCGACTTCACATACCCTAATCATTATGAGCACATGTATCATCCACCACAAGTTGAAAATGAACAATTTTCCCATAACCAGTCATCACTTTTAGATCAATTAGAATCTCAAGTATCTGCTTTGGAAAGGCAATTACATGAGCAATCTTTCGAATCTAATCCCCCTAGGCACTATGAAATGTATGCTTGTACCTTATGTGGTAGCTTAGACCACCCTGCTGAGAACTGCTACATCTTACATGAGTTTAGGCAGTCTAGGGAAAGTCATGACAACCATACACACATGCATCATCCATCACAGTGGGAAGTTGAACAATGTTATACTTCCCCACCTCCTTGTATGCAATCACTAATGGAAGAGCTCATAGAGCAACACAATGATATACTTGGATGGAAAGCATTGCACGAGCATTCCTTCTCTAGTGAGCCTTATGCACAACCATACACTGAATATGAACCTACTCTAGAGGAAAATGAGTACACTAGAAATGCTAATAGGGAAATGCATTTTTGTTATGATGATGATGATTATGATTATGATATGTTAGAAGAGCATATGCATGCAGAAAATATGATGGAATCTTTAGGTTCAGAGGCGTTAGGCGTCTCTTCCAGAACCCTATGAATGATGCCTCTTCTAATATTCATACATGTGATATTAACTCGAGCTTGGTTTTGTGAAATTCTTCAGTGAATGTGAGCATGCTTCACAACTTGGTTGTGACTTAGGAAAGGATGAATCTTCCGTCTGACACTAATGTTCTTTTGGATCATGATATTATTGTTGTGTCCGATTCCCTCGCCCATATCACAATATGTTGCCTGCTCCGATGATTATGACATGGTGATTGATGAATTGTTCTATCTTCGGTGAACATGATTTACCCTCTTCTGATTTTAGGAAAGTGTGTGATGGTACAAATGATCTTATACATGAAAACAACTTAGATGTACCTAACCTCTCTCATGAGTCACAAATTGAAACTCCTCCACCAAACCTAGGTGTAGTTTGTCACAAAAATCTTAAACCAACTTTTCTGAGAGTTCCCAATTTAGGCTTAGAGCTTTGTGCTTCCCAAGTCCTCCTGGACTATTTAGCATCAAAGTATAACGCTTTTAAGGAACCACAGTTGGAATATGTATGTCATTGTTATTAGCAAAACTCATTTTGAGTTAGACCTTTTGCATGATGTACCTTTAATTTTGCAAGATTTTGTGCTCACAAACACACCCGTTCACAAGTTTAGGTTTGGGGAAACCCATTCTCATATGCGGTCTTACTTGCACTCTCATGTTATATTTGTGTAAGACTCGTTGATGTTTCTACATACCGTCTTTTGGGTTGATCCTCAACTCTTTAGATTGTTGGTTTATGGTGAATTTTCATTGTATATAATCCAAGAGGACTTGTTAAATTTTTCTTTCTTGAATCGGTTGAGTCTTCTTGTGTATATATTGTGCTAATCCGATATGATCTGTTGGATTCTAGCCTTGACTAGTGAAGCTCTAACCTTGCTCCCGCCGACATCCGGTAATCTCTTCCCTTTTCTCTTATCAAGCATAGTTCTCTTGGTATGTGACTCGTTTAAATTTTTCCTATCTCGTTGACACATTGAGGACAATGTTTGATTTAGGTTTGGGGGTGCATTTGCATATAAAGTTTTTAGTCTTTTTAATCTTTTATTTTCAAAAAAAAAAAAAAAAATTCAAAACTTTTTGCAAATAAAAACCTCCAACTTTTAGAGATTTTAGAGTCACTAGCATGCTTCTAGCTATGTTTACATAGAGAATCTGACTGAAATAACAGAATTTGGAAGTACTGGAAAACGCAATCGGGTTTCTTAGTTGATTAGAGCGTTAAAGTTGGATTTAACCATACCGAGGGCAAATTAGGTGTCTGTTTAGATATTCGGTAGAGTAGAATTGTGATCACCCATAGTGGAGACTACCCATTTGACATCAAGTGAGGCACCAACCTTCAATTTTTGCAACTTTCTAGAAAAGTCACAGAGTGTGTGTCACCGTACGTCAATTCCGGGTAGGAATGGTGAGCTACCCAACCTCGCACCAATTTCAAAAGACTACTTTTGATCTCTTGAGTGCTAGTTTTTGTCAATCATGAGGGTGACGTCGTCTAGAGATGAAAACTCCTTCTAAATATCGATTTGCAGTTAGCATCACTCTCTCTCTCAATCGCCAAGACCCATAGAAACACATCATCGTCAACAAACGGAGCATCATCAATATTGAAAGAAAAATTGATATAGTCCAAGGTTTATGTGCAACAAAGAAAAGAAAATAGGATGAGAATTAATAAAATTTATAAAATCAAGACAATACAAGTTGTGAAAAATTGAGTGTTAAAGTCCTTTGTCCATGGAGTTAGTTGTTTCATTATTTGTATTTTTATTTTCACTTATTGTAAACATAAAAAAAAAAAAAAAAAAATCAAAAAAAAATCAAAAAAAAAAAATAAAAAAAATATTGTAGTTTGTTTTAGTTTTGATACCACCATGGTAAAGAAGAATTGAAAAAGAAAAATCCAAACAACAAGGAAATTGGGTAGAAAAGTTAAAAATTGTCAAGTTTTGTGAAGTTTAGTTCGTCATCAACAATTGAAGACCAAGACCAAGATTGAAGACGCTTTCTATGGTACCTATGAGAGAGTGATATTAATTGCCGATCGGGTGAAAAGGTAAGTGAGTACTCCCATCCTTGCTAATGGTTGATTTCCTTTCTTAGAGATCATCGAGAAAAAGATTCTTTTGTCCACACTTTGTGGAGTCTCCAGAATTTATTTCGAAGGTTATCCTTCTTACCTACAACGTGTGCGGGATTTCTCTCTTTATTCTCGCCGCACACATGAGAGACTAAAAACGATCTTTTTGAGTGCAATCATCATAAAACCCTAATGGTGAGGCAGAAGTCGAGGCTTATGATCACAATCGAATCCGAATTCTTTCATATGGTATGGTTACTCGCTCAAGACTTAAGGATGAGAATGCGTTATTTGATAGTTCTAACTTCCCGTTACTAGCATGCGTAAACTCTATATACTCATAGCTTCTTGATGCTTGAGACTCTTTTACATTACGAAGTTGGAGAAGGTTTTGTGGGTACACCTCTCGGTAAACCTCACGAGACTACAACCTACATTTTCTCCTACCTGCACCTTACCATCCTGCATCGGACCATACGGTCGCGCGCCGCAAACCACCACCTCCACACAGCAACAACAACCACCACTCCATCAGCCAACAAACCCTAGCCCTAGATGTCTCCGATTTAGTTTCTAGGGTTGGTAGAAACTAAAAAGGAGAGATCTAGTCCCGGGGTTGTTGGGTCGGTGATGGTGCGGGCAAAGATGGTGTGGTTGTTGTTGTCGGTGTATGGAGGTGGTGGTTTTGCAGCGGCGACCGGGTATGGTCGGGGGCAGAGAGGATGGTAAGGTTGCAGAGGTAGGAGAGAAGAAAGAAAACGATGGAGAGAAAATGGGTAGTCGACTAGGGGTATAGGGTAGGGTCATCTCGCCGTGAGGCATGAACAATGGGATGATGAGAACGCCGCACCGAGCGTTGGATGAAGTTAATGGAGATCTGACAGTCGAGGATGGTTGGCGGTCTCGGTGTGATCTGGTGTTGCACGGGATCATCGAGAGATAGATGTAAGCGATGGAGTGACCGTTGGATGTAGCCAGGCGAGATCTCGACGGCTCAGAGTGAGCGGGCTCAGATCCGGGTCGTGGGTAGCTCTAGCCCATGTCTTCCTTGTTGGTTTGCAACTGATTCGCGCGCGGGCTTTGGCTATCTGCTCCATAGATGCTCGACTCTAATTCTTCGCTCTTTGGGCTCCTCAGATTCTCCGAGCTTTATTTATTACCTAAAAACACAAAATTAATTAATACAAATATTTATTCTTGAAAACAAAGAAAACACAGAATGGGATAATATCTCGATTTCTAAGCGCAAAAGATGAGTAAAATGCCAATAAAAAGTGTATAAATATGCACTATTTGGCACTCATCAAATACCCCCAAACCCGAATTTTACTTGTCCTCAAGTGAAACGAAATTAGGAAATCCTAACTATACCCCGTCGCAGTCTCTCGAATGCATTTAGCGTATGCACTAAGCCTTTAAACCCCTAGGTGTCCCTAGTGGACGAGTTGTAGTCTCGTGAGGGTTTACCAGAGGTGTACCCACAAAACCTTCTCCAACTTCGTAGTGTAAAAAGAGTCTCAAGCATCCTAGAAGCTATGAGGACATAGAGTTTCGCATGCTAGTAATGTGTTAGAACTATCGAAGAACGCATTCTCATCCTTAAGTGCCGAGCGAGAAGTAACCATACCATATGAAAGAATTCGGATTCGATTGTGATCATAAGTCTCAACTTCGCCTCACCATTAGGGTTTTATGATAATTGCACTCAAAAGATCGCTTTTTAGTCTCTCATGTGTGCAGCAGGAATAAAGAGAGAAATCCCGCACACGTTGTAGGTAAGAAGGATAACCTTCCGAAATAAAATCCGGAGACTCCACGTAAATGTGGACAAAAAGAATCTTTTTCTCGATGATCTCTAAGAAAGGAAATCAACCATTAGCAAGGGGTGGGAGTACTCACTACCTTTTCACCCGATCGGCAATTAACATCACTCTCTCATAAGAACCATAGAAATGTCTTCAATCTTCTCTGCCTTCTGTCTTGCCTTCAACTATTGATGACGAACTTCGAACTTCACAAAAACTTAATAAATTTTTTTTTTTTTTTTTTTTTTTTTTTTTTCAAGTACATGGTCAGAGGTAAAGACAATGAGCTTGAGGTCGCAGGTTCAATTCCCACCTCTCGCGAATTTTCGCATATTTTCGGGGGTTTCACCCTTTACTGGTGATGGAGTTCGTTCTTTCGTCCCAGGCCAGGCTATCTCTAGAGCGATTTCGCGTAAACGTTCTAAATATCTGGATGAGTGTACCTCACATGGTTATGGTTTGGGTGTTTTAGCCTTTACTACCTTAGGTGAACTTAGTGAGGATACTATTTGTTTTTTCAAGCGTCTGAAGAATTGTTTAGTCAGCCATGACGCTGGTAGTGGTCTAGGTAGTTTTATTTTTCATAGATTGGGTGTCGCTATTCAAAAAGGAGTTGGTGCTCAGCTTGTTGCTCGGCTACCAGCTTAAAACTCTGTATTATTCGTTTTTGGTGATATTATTTTTCCTTATTTAGCAAAAAAAAAAAAAAGTACATGGAATGAAAATAATACAACACATTTTGATTTTTTTTTTTTTTTTTTTTTTTTTTTAACAAACACTAACAACGATAAAATTTAAATTTTCACAAACTTCATTAATTCTCATCTTCTTTTCCTTTGAAATATGTAACCTTGGACTATCTCAACTTTTCTTCAAATATTCTCGCTAATGCTCCGCTTGTCGACGATGATGTGTTTCTATGGGTCTTGTTTGATTGAGAGAGAGAGAGATGCTAACCGCAAATCGATATTTAGAAGGAGTTTTCATCTTTAGACGTCACCCTCATGATTGACGGAATTAGCACTCAAGAGATCAAAAGTAGTGCTGAAAGTGGTGCGAAGTTGGGTAGCTCACCATTCCTACCCGAATTGACGTACGGTGACACACACTCTAAAAGCTTTTCTAAAAAGTCACAAAGAGTGAAGGTCGGGCACCTCGCTTGATGTAAAATGGGTAGTCTCCACTATGGGTGATCACAATTCTACCACCGAATATCTAAACAAAGACCTAATTCGCCCTCCCAGATGGTTAAATCCAACTTTAACGCTCTAATCAACTAAGAAACCCGATTGTGTTCTCCTAAGACTTCCAAGTTCTGTTATTTAAATTGCGGAATCTCTATGTAAACATAGCTAAAAGCATGCTAGTGACTCTAAAATCTCTAAAGTTGGAGGTTTTACAAAAAGAGTTTTTTTTTTTTTTTTTTTTTATGAGCATAAAAGGTAAAATAAAAGACTAAAACTCTAAATGCAAAATAAAAACTAAAAACTCTAAATCCAAATGCACCCCCAAACCTAAATCAAACATTGTCCTCAATGTTTGTCTATAGGAAAAATTTAAACAGCCACGTACCACGAGAACTATGCCGATAAGATAAAAGGGAAGAGATTACCTGGATGTCCATGTGAGCAAGGTTGAGCTTCATTAGTCAAGGCTAGAATCCAATATTCTCAACGGAGATCATATCGGATTAGCATAATATATGTGCAAGAAGACTCAACCGAATCAAGAAAAGAAAATTTAACAAGTCCTACCGGATATATACAATGAAAATGCACCATAAACCAACAGTCTAAAGAGTTGAGGATCAACCCAAAAGACGATATGTACAACCATCAACAATCTTACACAAATATAACATGAGAGTGCAAGTAAGACTCAGTAGATGTGAAGGAGTTTCCCCCAAACCTAAACTTGTGAACAGTGTGTTTGTGAGAACAAAATCTTGCAATTTTAAAGGTACATCATGCAAAAGGTCTAACTCAAAATGAGTTTTGCTAATTACAAATGCGTATATACACATTCCAACTGTGGCTCCTTAAGAGTGTTATACTTTGATGCAAAATAGTCCAAGAGGACTTGGGAAGCACAAAGCTCTAGGCCTAAGTTAGGCATTTTAGAAAAGTTGGTTTTGCAATTTTGTGACAAACTACACCTAGGTTGGGTGAAGGAGTTTCAATTTGTGACTCGGGAGAGAGGTTAGGTACATCTAAGTTGTTTTCATGTATAAAATCATTTGTGACCGTCGCACTCTTTCCTAAAGTCGAAGAGGGTAAATCATGGTCATTTTCACAGGGCAATTCATCAATTTCCATGTCAAATTCATCGAGGAGGCAACATATTGTGACATGGGGTGGAATCGCATACGTAAATAATATTATGATCCAAAAGAACATTAGTGTCAATTAAGATTCATCCTTTCTTAAGTCACAAACAAGTTGTGTAGCATGCTCACATTCACCGAAGAATTTCACAAAACTAAGCTCATAGTTAAGATCACATTTATGAATGTTAGAAGAAGTATCATTCATAAGGTTCACGTAAGAGACGCCTAACGTCTCCGAACCAAAAGATTCCATCATATTTTCAAAGATGCACATGCTCTTCTAACATATCATATTCATCATCATCATTATCATAGAAAAGTTCATCTCTCCATTCACAATTGTAGCATTTCTAGTGTACTCATTGACCTCTAGATTAGGTTCATATTCAGATATGGTTGTGCAAAAGGTTCACTAGAGAAGGGATGCTCGAGACATGTTGCTATGTGGATGGTCATGCATTGCATTCATTTCAAGCCTAGATTTTGCTCCATGAGTGTGTCCATTAGTGATTGCAAACTAGGAGTTGGGGGAGTATAAAATTGTTCATCTCCCCACCGTGGTGAATGATGCATGTGTGCGGGTTGATTATGGTCCCAATAGTCACTTCTAGACACTTCGTATATTGGATTATCATGGTTTTCCCTAGACTGTCTAAAAGCATGCAAAATATAACAAGATTCAGCAGGTGGTCTAAGCCACCACATAAGGTGCAAGCATGCATTTCATATTGCCTAGAAAAACTAGATTCGATGATTGTCTTTCTAAAGCAGATTGCCTTTTTAAAGCAAGATAGTCGAGCTTCTAATTGATCTAAAAGTGATGATCGGGTATGAGAAAATTGTTCATTTTCAACTGTGGTGGATGATGTATGTGATCATAATGATTAGGTATGTGAGATTAGGGCCCGAGCAGCCCATAAAATTCCCTAAAGTCACTATGGTATATGGGGTGTTCATCCTTTCAGAAAGGTGCCCGTAAGCAAGCTCTCTAAGGGATTTGTTTGAATCCCTGATAGATGCACAAAATCCCGACATGATTTATCAACTCAAATTGAACTCAAAGCCCAAGTGGACTAAGTTTGGTTTTTTTGTGGGATTGGTTTGGTTTATTGGGTTTCATTTGGTTTGTTGGGAAAGTTTGGTTTATGTGGGCTTGTTGTTTGGTTTTGTTGGGTTTTGGTTTATTTGGGAATGTTCAGCCCAGTTGCTATTTGAAATTGTTAAGCCCAGAGGTGGATTGATTGTGAGCAGCCCGGATTAGGTTGAGTTGGGCCCAACTTGGTTTAGAGCCCAGGTTGTGTGATTGTGAGCAGCCCAGGTTAATACACAGCCCAGCAGATGTGGGCTCAGGCTAGCTTAAGCCCAGACGGGAATGGCCGTAGTGTGCACACCCGTAAAGTTGCTTGTGCAGCCCGGTGAGAAAGCTCTCAAGCCAGACTGGGCTCGGTTTGGTTGCAGCCCGAGTTGTGTTGATCGGCCAAATAGTGTGGGTTATGTGGGCTCGGTTTAGATTGATGGCCGGAATGGTGTGGTCGGTCGGCCAGATTGATGGTGGCTGGGTTATGCAAGAGTGCAAGCCCAAGTATTTGGGCTTCAACCTATGCAGCCCTTGTGTTGCAAATTGCACACCTAGCGGTGGAAAGCAGTGCCTGTGCATTAGCAACCTTGATTGGTTGCAAGTGCGGCAGCTGTGGCAAGATCAGCCTTTGCCGTGTGTATGCACTGCAATGCCAGATCATGCCTCAAGCACAAGGTTATGTGCTCTGGTTTGAGTCAGGCCAAGTTGTAACAAAGCCCCACAACTCGGGGGGGGTTGTTACCGGTTATGCTGTGTCAACAAAGCTCGGCTATGGGGGCTAGTACAAGGTTGAGCATACATGAAGGTTAAGGCTTGAGGCATCAACTATCTGATTGACCTCACTTGTCTTGCAGCCTAATGGGTTATCAAGACCAACCTCACAGCTACAGGGGCTGCTTGGCAAGGTATCTAATGTAACAGGTGAGTGCGGTCAGCAGGCTCAACAGGCTCAACAGGTAGCATGCAAGGTCACAGATCAAAGATGTATTCACATGAGCATCCTGACTAGCAGGGCATGCTCAGGGTTTACAAAGCGCAGGGCAATACAGGTGGTAGACCAAGGATTTATTCACGGGGTAAGTTCACAGCTTGCAGCCTGTGGGCTAGCAAGTGAGAAATGGTCCTGCAATCAACACAATGGTCAAACAAGCAAGTCTCAGATCATTCATTCATTCATGTATGAAAAGTTTGGGATACATTACCACCAAAAGATAGCACTGGGTTTAGGCAGATCCACAAGCCCTGCTGTCTCCTTTGCTTGTCTTTCTTTGGTTGTACAATTCACAAGAAGCACGTTACTCAAAAGAGAATTTCGCTTCTCTATGTCATGGTAAATCAAAGCAAAAGAATAATGCTTTAGGTGTGAATAGAATGACCACCGCACTTAGTTATCTGCTCAGGCGTATCAAGCTATGTGGCTATGACCTGTAAGTTCGCAAAGGCTAATGACACTGAGAATGGATTGAGCTAAGATGTAACTAAGATGTACAAAATGCCTAAATTTAAGCTAAGTTACGACAAATCGGTGATTAAGAGCAGGATTGTAAGGCACATATGTACAAGAGTGGATCAAAATCAGTAAAGCAAGTGAATGGTTGAAGTTAAAAGCTACGGCCCTACAATGTTACATGACTAAGCTATGAATGCGGTGTACTTAACTAACAAATACTAATCAAAGAGTACAACAAGATGTTACAGGATACTAAATGATTATACACAACTAAATGATTATACTAAATGCAATATAGATAATGATGCGTTTATGAGATTAACACTACTAATCAAATTACAAAACTAAACAAAGACTAATCGACTTAAACTAGAATGCAAGCTAGTATATACAAACTTAATGCTAAAAATCAGTAAAATGAAGCTTAAGATCAACTACACTGACACCAAGTCCCCGGCAGCGGCGCCAAAAACTTGGTAGGCCTGAGAAAGGGTTTATTTTATAGCCTACGAGTGATACCGCAAGTGCACGGTGTCTGTTATGAAGCACAGGGCAAATACGAGTCGAACCACGAGACTTGTGGTGCTAATGTTGATCTAAGGCTTACTTGATCAATTTCGGTGAAGTAACAAGTGACAGAGCTAATGTTTTGTGTCGTAGAAACGACTGAAGTTGTTTTAGTGACTCTAAGCTAAGGCAGTGGCAATGTGGAAAGCACCAGGGTGGTGAATCCACCTCTAGTTTCATGCTCAGGCAACTCAACTAGAATTGTATTCTTGTGCCTTCATTTGAAGGTCTAAAGTTGATCTTTGGTTAGATAAATCCCTAACTCTTCCCTAGTATAGGATGTCTTTCTACAGTACACCCTATCACAGAATTGTTGATTCATTAACTAAGCATTAATCGATCTTTGGTTAGATAAATCCCTAACTCTTCCCTAGTATAGGATGTCTTTCTACAGTACACCCTATCACAGAATTTTTGATTCATTAACTAAGCATTAATCCTAACAATTCAAACATAACAAGAACACATGAAGATTGATATGCTTAACATAGAAACTAGGGGTTTCATCAACACCCCAGTGAATGAAATTAAAACATTACAAAGAAATAAAACACAAATTAAAACTAAAGTGACAGCTCTGGCTAATCCAGGCGTGTCTAATTTCACTCTCTACTCCTCTATTTATACATACCAAGCAAACCCTAAAACAGCAAACCCTAATAATTCAAAAATCGAAATTAATTGAAAAGTAAACTAAACCCATGCTCGATTTTGCCTCTCCTCTTGTCTCATCATGCTCGAACTCCATGCGGTTACTTGGGTGGAAACCCTAGCCCTAGATGTCTCTCGATTTAGTTTCTAGGGTTGGTAGAAACTAAAAAGGAGAGATCTAGTCCCGGGGTTGTTGGTCGGGTGATGGTGCGGGCAGAGATGGTGTGGTTGTTGTTGTCGGTGTATGGAGGTGGTGGTTTGCAAAGCGCGATCGGTATGGTCGGGGCGAGAGGATGGTAAGGTTGCAGAGGTAGGGAGAGAAGAAAGAAAACGATGGAGAGAAAATGGGTAGTCGACTAGGGGTATAGGGTAGGGTCATCTCGCTCGTGAGGCATGAACAATGGGATGATGAGAACGCTGCACCGAGCGTTGGATGAAGTTAATGGAGATCCGTAAATCGAGGATGGTTGGCGGTCTCGGTGTGATCGGTGTTGCACGGGATCATCGAGAGATAGATGTAAGCGATGGAGTGACCGTTGGATGTAGCCGGGCGAGATCTCGACGGCTCGAGTGAGCGGGCTCGGATCCCGGTCAGGTAGCTCTAGCCCATGTCTTCCTTGTTGGTTTGCAATCGACCGCGCTGCTGGAAGCTATCTGCTCCATAGATGCTCGACTCCAATTCTTCGCTCTTTGGGCTCCTCGATTCTCCGAGCTTTATTTATTACCTAAAAACACAAAATTAATTAATACAAATATTTATTCTTGAAAACAAAGAAAACACGAGAACTGGGATAATATCCGATTTCTAAGCGCAAAGATGAGTAAAATGCCAATAAAAAGGTGTATAAATATGCACTATTTGGCACTCATCGCACACTGTAAACCCTCACGAGACTACAACTCGTCCACTAGGGACACCTAGGGTTTAAAGGCTTAGTGCATACGCTAAATGCATTCGAGAGACCCGCATGGTAGGTATAGTTAGGATTTCTTATTTTCGTTTTACTTGAGGACAAGTAAAATCGTGTTTGGGGGTATTTGATGAGTGCTAAATAGTGCATATTTATACACCTTTTATTGGCATTTTACTCATCTTTTGTGCTCAAGAATTAGATATTATCCCATATTCGTATTTTCCTTGTTTTCAAGAATAAATATTTGTATTAATTAATTTTGTGTTTTTAGGTAATAAATAAAGCTCGGAGAAATTGAGGAGCCAAAAGAGCAAAGAATTGGAGTCGAGCATCTATGGAGCAGATAGCCAAAGCTCACATGAATCGGGCTTGCAACCCAACAAGGAAGACATGGGCTAGAGCTACCCATGACCCTGATCCGAACCCGCTCATCCCTAGCCGTTAAGATCTTCACTCGCCACATCCTACGCTCGCTCCGACTTCCTCATCATATCTTGATGCGCTCGCTCAACACCAAAACACTCCGAGTCTCTCTCACCCGTTCGGATCTCGTCTCGTTTCATCCAACGTCGCCGAGGCCTTCTCATCATTCCTTCGCTGTCCCCCGCCTCACACCACAAGACCCAACACCCTATACCCTATTCGACAAACCCATTCCTCTCTTCTTCTTCTCTTTCTTCTTCCCATGCCTCTCCGCAAACCCATCTCCCGACCAAACTCCACGCCGCCACCTTCATCACCTCTCCTCGTCGCCATCACCACTAGCTCTATCAACCACCTCCGCACCCCTCTCTAGAGCTAGTTATCTCTCTCTTAGCTTCTATCAACCCTAGAAGCTAAATTAGAGATAATTGGGGCTAGGGTTTCTCATACATCAAATCGGACGTGACGCATGGAGCTCGAGGACGAGGAGAGCACGATTCGGAGGCGATCGAGAGATTGGGTTTGATTTATTTTTTATTTTATTTCGATTTTGAAGAATTAGGTTTGGGGATATTTTGGCATGTATAAATAGGGAGGTGTCTCAGTGTGTTAGGGTTCATGCCTGGGCTAGCCAGAGCACCATTGTAGTGTAATTTGTGTTATTTTTAGTTTAATTATGTTCTAAGTTCTTAGCCAGGGTGTTGTTGAAACCCCTGATAATATGCCAAGAAATTCATCTTCTTTTTATTGTTCTTGTTATGCTTCATTGTCTTAGAATGATTTAGTTATTTGAGCACATGACCCCGTGATAGAGTGTAAATGTAAGAAGACACTCTATACTAGGGGGTGTGTAAAATTAGTCAAGACATTATCATGGTGTTCTTCCTGGAATGAACCAAGAATATAACTTGATTAGGAACCGCCTTAGCATAGGTTCGGTGGTGAATTCACCGCCTGGTAGCTTCTAATTTGTTACAATTTACTTCCTTGCCTTAGTTTAGACTCATACACTCAACCTCCGCCGTCGACAACTACAATTGTGTTACCACTTCACTAGAAACTCGGTTTAGGAAGCCTTGATCAACATATCAGCACCACAAGTCTCGTGGTTCGACCCACTTGCCACGTCTCCGATAGACGCCGTGCACTTGCGGTTTAGACATAGTCGTAGGAAAAATCACATCTTTGAAATCCTACCATCAAGCCCATAATTAAATAAAATTTAAATCTAGGCCCCAAATTATTAAAATATTATGTGATGATGTTCCAACCACCACAACCACCGTCAACCACTTCCGACCACCACCGCCACCAACCACCTCCAACCACCACCACCAACCACCACCGTCAAACCACCTCCGACCACCACCGCCAGTCAAACCACCTCCGACCACCACCTCCGCCTCTCACCACCACCTCCAACCACCAACCGCCGCCGCCGTCCACCGCCTCCCACCACCACCATTTCCCAACACATCCATATGGAATGTAACTAGAAGTTACACATCCAGATGGCATGTGTAACTAGAAGTTACACATCCGTATGGCATGTGTACGCAAAAAGTTACACATTCATACGTCATGAAACAATTAACATGGGCATATGGCATGTAACGAAAAGTTACACATGCATATGGCATGAGTATTTTGAAGTTACACATCCATAATAAATGTGTATCTAGAAGTTACACACCTATATTTAGTAATTGAAACAATAATTCCATTTACAAAAACTTCTCTATTTATCAATTGTTATTGAACACAAGAACAAGCTAAAACACGAAATACGTAAAACGAAATCCTAGAAATAAGCTACGAGATCTTCTAATAAAAATGTTATCTTCTCTTCTTATCTTCCTCGATTCCAAAATGCCTACGTATCCGCAACAAAATAAACATCCACGAGTTTGGTTGGATGAAAAAAATCCATAGAAGCAAAACTATAAAACAATTACAAGGTGAACAACAAAGACAATTAATGAAAGACACTTAATGACTTATCTAAGCAAGTGTAGTTGAGTTACACATAATCTGTGTAGTATAACCGGGAGTTACACATGCATCTTCTAAATAAAATATGACGTGTACTCAGCTTAGCATACCCAATGACTTGTGTAACCGAGAGTTACACATGCATATAGCATGTGTAAGTAGGAGATACACATGCATCTGGCTTATGTAACTTTCAGTTACACATGCATCTGGAATATGCCATTTATTATGAACTTGCAAGCTTTAGTATGTGTAAGTAAAAGTTACATATAACTTGCAAGCTTTAGTATCTATCTTCAAAGTTACATATAATTGCATATGGAATATGCCATCAATAATATTCATTTCAATTCAATCACTAAAACTTAAGTTACACATTCAATCAAGATGTGTAAGTAAAAGTTACACATCTAATTAGCATGTGTAGCTAGAAATTACACATGTATTTAGCTTGTGTAACTAGAAGTTACACATCTAATTAGCATGTGTAACTAAAAATTACATATCTATTTAGCTTGTGTAACTAGAAGTTACACATCTGGAAGTTACATACCTTATTGCCTCCTAGCACCATAACATGTTTATCCGGCTCCAACAAGGCCACTACAACAAAACCACATACTATCTCTAACCTATAAACAGAATAAAACATATTCATCAATATCGCAAATGGAAATCAAAACATGTATGCAACATGCAATGCACATCAGATCCTTGGCGGCATAATATCCATCAAAATTTAACTGCAAAAAGTATATAACAAAGGCATATCCTCACCTCAGGAGTGGCTACACGATTCTGAGACTCAACAAAGTAGATTCAACACTCAATAAAGACAACAACATCACCAGTTTACATATGCATTTCTCTGTCGTAACTAAGAGTTACACATGTATTCTCCTAATGTAACTAAGATTTACACATATCAAACCTAAACCCTAAGTATGAGGGAAAAAGCTCACTGCAATACTTCATGTATGATTTCAGGTTCAAGCTTCCATTCAATCAACTTCAAATCATTAACTCAAAAACTTGGTTTCACAATCAAACCATGAATTACATGATGCAAAATGACAAGAAAGCATTTCTGAATCCATATACTACCTTTACAAGGATGCATAATTCAACAAGTAAAAACCAATCATTCACAGTGGATGCTAACGTAGTCAATTTATCAGAACAAGTTAACCTTGATCGAACAAAAATATAAACATTTAAAAAAGAAGAGAACCTTGTGAAATCAACTAATTACCTGTGACCACTACCACCAGTAGTAGAAACTTAAAATAGTTCATCCTCTATCTTCTCATCATCTCCTTCAATTCATCAATTCGAAAAACAGGACCACTTACTTCAAAATCCTCCTTCAAACCTCGCTCCAATACCACTACCTCTACCACCATGACCTCCTCATACTCCTCCAGAACCTGCATCTCCACCACCAACATCACCATACATTCGTTAACCAAACTCGACACGTGTAGTCAAGATAAGAAAGATAAAAACACCAACAAGAGTCCACAACTAGCTCCATTAGAATTATGAGAGATCAACGTTTTATTAAATGAAGAATATCTTCTTAGCTGATTGAATTCAACTAGTATTATCAACAAATCGGCAGAAATAACAAACCTAAACATACCTAGATTAAAAACCTGTTGATTCAATAAAAATCATGTTCTTCTTCGATCTGAATAAAGTCAATGAAACAAAAATCAGAACCTAATCAAACTAAGAAAGTAGAACTACTAAATGAGGAAAACCTATTGAATCAAATCGAAAACCTTACCTGAAGTAGCTTCGAAACAACAAATTATAGTCAATTTTATTTCTGAATCACATAATTAGGAATTTCAATTGAATTAAATAGGATTAGAAGGGGAGAAACTTATCTTTCATTTTTTTTTTGTTGAATCTTCGGATCTAATTGTTGATGACGAATTCCATTGTCTCTCGCATCTCGATTTCGACTTACTCACAAACGAATGAAGATCTAGATTTAAACATCATCAAGAAATACAGAATACGTAAATAGAGACCGATGAAGCTTATCATTTTTTTTTCTTCGTCGTACATCGACGACCATAGATGACATAGATCGAAACCACTAAATTATTTTAGCGTAAGATATAGTAGAACAAAAACCTCTATACATAATTGATTCTTTCCAATCACAAATTTATTTGCTTGCAAATTGTTCATGTGAAATCAAATCAGAAGATTAGATCTTATACAACCGAATGGATAAAACCCTAGAAAATGAATCTATGAGAGCAGCCCGGTTTTAGACGGAGAGAGAAAATGAAATAGAAAATGAAAATATTTTGTGATATTCCCCTTGTATAAATACTAAAGGGTAGTCTTGGTATTATTAAAATTGTAATAATTAATTATGGGCGGATTCAAGAAAATTTGATTTTTTGGGCATAACAATATCATTTTCCTAAAGTATGGAGTTGACAATGAATGATCCATTTTGTGGGGTTTCTATATGTTGAACCCATATAGTAGGGGGTTCTAGTATTTTTCACTTAAATTTAATAATGTCCAATGTTCAATTTCCAAAACTAAAAAAAATAAAAATATCCAAAAATATAAAAGATTACAAAAATAAAAGCCTATTTACAGTTTAAAAAAAAAAAAAAAAAATCTAATAAAAATAAATTAACTATACACAAAAATATTCTTCTTTACTCCTTTGGATTTTCTCTCTTCTTTCTTTCTTTGGCTTTGCTTTACTTTTCAACACTTTCTCTTTTATATAAGCTCCGCACTAAGTCTGAAAGCAAATAGAAAAAAAAACCAAAACGCGTAAAAAATGAACAAAATGATAAAAATAAAAATAAAAGTAAAAAAACCTAAAAACAAATCTATAAACAAGTCCGCATTTTATGCGCTTGTAAAAATTGATGGTTATTTTCAATGATGTTGTAGTAATAAGGGTTGTCGTTCACTCAGACTTGACGAGATTGATTTTAAGAATTAATAAAAGAAAAATATATACAAATATTGTCACAGGATGAAGAGTCACTAGGGCCTTGGATTTCACTACTTTTCATATTCTTGTGGTTGATCATTAACTCGAGACAATATAGCTCAAACAAAGAAGTTGTGACTCTAATTCCTTGCCAAAAATAGATTTCATAAAACATTATCTCAGAAGTCGTAAGCATGACGCATCAAAAGTAATTTAAACTAAGCATGCGACATCGAAGACAAAATAATGGATAATTAATAGAAATCATAAAACAATTAAATCTATGCAAAAAGTCATATAAAGAATTAATTCATTTACCACAATCATGAAAAGTTGCTTCCCCGTTGTCAGGTGATGGGTTCTAGCTCCGCATATTGAAACACACTTTTAATAATTTTTCATTGCTCAAAAAGTGTTTACAAAAGGTGAAAATGGAATGAATATTGAAAAACCGGGTTTGTAACAATTATATTTATTACAAACCAAACTGTTACAGATAACGATATATATGATGTGTCGCTGGCACTGTTGCTTTAAGACTGTCTCTGAACTACGACCCTCAGTCGTGAGTCGTTAACACTGTTGAAGAACGACAGTCTTTGGCTGTCTGTTCTTCGTGTTCTTCGTCTTCAATGGCAGCAGTAGAGACAAGCTCTGCAACTCTGATTTCTCACCCTATTTCGTTCCCCTAACTCTCCATAACCTCTATATGCTACACCAGAACTATTTTTATATCCCACAGCACCACATATCCTGCGTAATAACTCCAAATAATCCGTCATCAATCACATTATTCTCCTCTGCCTTTTAAGGAAACAATTTCCCTTTTCTCCTCTTTTACGCGTATTCTTGCAGATAACAGACGCTGTAAATATTCTTACACATCCTAGAAGAAGTTAAACACGCTACATGCACATAAAATCTTCCCGGAATATCTCGAGAAAATCCCGAGCAAGTCTCCCTCTCTGTTTTGTAGCATCCACGATACATGACCCAAGTTTATCGAATCAAATTGACTTACCAACTCTCTGCTTTAGTCAAACAGACCATACTAAGCTAAATCTTCGATCGAGTCTCCCAAGAATCTATCCAAACCGAATCCAGAAAATCCCTTTGATTTCATAATATTCTTCAAGTGAACTCTGCTTCCTTCTCAACGATTATCTGGTCCAACTGGATTGATTTCGACTATCACACCACCTCTGTTAAGGCCATAGGAATAAACCCAATCAAATTCAGCCGTTGAGTCTCTCTAAAACTCCTCCAAATGGTGAAACCTAATTCTGCCAGTCGCCTGCAAAGCTTTCCCGCCAAAACTTAAGTTTGAAATGAAGAAGAAGGTGCCCCTTAACCAAATCAGTGGATACCGAATATCAGGTGGGTGCCCCTTATCAATTGGGGTGCCCCTTATCCAAAAGTGAAAGTCCGAATAACACGTGTCCTCCGGGTGCTTTAGACAACTTTTCGAGCCGATTTTTCCAAAAATGTTTATTGCCCAAAAATACCTACGAACACATAAAACACCAAAATTAATACAAAATCGAGTGCCAACAATATATAGTATTGAGATCAAATTAGACATAAAAATGTGTCTATCATTGAGGTGCTTGCCTCAGTGTTTAGAACGATGCTTTCCTTACTCAAACTTTTCCCTGAGATTTCTTCGAGATAAAGATCAATTACTTTTTCCTTAGAAGCTTCTTTGTTTCGACTCCTTGAGACTTTTCGCCGCTCATCTTGTTCGTTATTGGTGATTTTGTAAATCTTGGCATTCTCGGTCAGAACACGATCTCCCTTTATCTCCATTACCCATTCGGGTGTTGGAAATATGAGGTATTGATGATAGGTTGCTGCCACTCCTTTGAGTTTGTGTACCCATCTCCGACCGATGATAGCATTGTAGGGGGAAGGTGCGTCCACTACGCTGAATCGAGTATCCACCTTCATTGGTCCTGCGTCCACTTGTAAGACAATATCACCTAACGGTTTTGTTGGTGCCCCATTGAATCCATAGATGGTATAGTACGAAGACATCAGATGTTCATCATTGAGCTCCATTCGTTTGAATATGTCATAGAACAGAACATTAACCGAGCTCCCTCCATCGATGAGGATCTTTTTAGTATTACATCCTGCCACTGGTAATGTAAGGACCAAAGGATCATTGTGATCTTCCATGTCCTCCTCGACATCCTCGGCCTCAAAGGTCATTACGCGCGTTCATCCACCGCTCATGTTCGTCAATTTCTACTCCATCGATTTTGTATAGCTCGTTTGTAGTCCTCGAATTGCTTTTCACTTTTTTCCTATCTCGAGCCACGCCGAGGGTCCCGTAGCTTCCAACAAGAGGTGGTATTGAGCGTTAGGTTTCCCTTGGGTAGCTGAACTTGTTTGCTTCGTTTGGTCCTATCTTCGGTGTTTGCCTTCTGTATGAACTGCTTGAGGTCACCTGGTCAATTATCTTTTGGATCATGATTTTGAGATTCTTGCATTTCTCAGTTTGGTGCCGTTGAAACGGTGGTACTCGCCAGTAATCCCTTGACTTCTCGGACCTTGGGGGCTGCTTTCCTTTGGACCATGGCCACCAGATTTTCCCGATCCTTGATTTCTCTCGGGATGCGGTGTAGTTCGTGTTTGACTTTGTGTAAACTTGGTCTTCGAACTTCGGTCATCACGTCGACGATCATCCCTTCGTCCTCTCGTATCTTCGTTGGGTCGTTCCGTTGAACCGCCCCTCTTTGATCCGCTGGCTTGTTCCACTGAATGAGTTCGATGAGATCTTTGAATCTGGGCTCTGGGATTTTCTCGCTGGATTTCTTCTAGCCTAGCGTGCTTTTCAATGATTACTCGGAGATCTCCTTCGGTCGTTGGACACTCCCATGAATTTCTACAAATAATGGCTCATTCGTGTCTAATCCCCATTTGTAGCTTGATTGATTCGACCACCTGATCTACGTTCCCTATTGCCTGGAAATCTTAAAGCCACTGTCGGTGTATTCCCCGGTTGTTTCTTTGTAATTGATTGCTAATGAAAATAACTTATCCATTCCTGCGTTAACACCCTTGTTCTACATATAAGTTCCTAAGAACTTCTCGGTAAGCTGTTTATATGACTCGATGGAGTTGGGTGGAAGGATATTGATAGACACATTTTTGTCCGATTTAATCTCAATCGTATATTTTGTTAAGTGTGCTCGATTTTGTATTTATTATGGCTTTGTGTCTTTGTAGGTGCTTTTGGAGAAATACACTTGTCTTGGAGAATTGGCTCAAAAAAGTGGAATTTGCTTTTGTGAGGATTAGTTTATTCGGACCCCTCAAATGGATAAGGGGCACCCAGATGATAAGGGGTAACCCATCGTTATTTGCACCCTGTAGCATCCCCAAAGGCGTCTGCTAAAGGCACCCCTAATATGGTTAAGGGGACTCACTTTCTTCCACACGTTCAAATATTTTGGCTGGAAATATTTTTCATCAAGAAATGTAATTAGGTTGTTCTTTGGGACATTTCGAGTGAGATTCAATCACGAATTTCAAGCTTGGATTGGACTCTAATAAGATGAACAGGGATGGTATGTTCGGTTAATTCAAGAGCTTTGGCGTAACATCGACTTGGATCGATGCTTAGAGGAGGAAGTTACAGATACTGGTTGTTGGTTTTAAAGTATATTTTCTCAAGTTTCTCTCATTTGGATTGATTGATATGGGCCTGTTAATGATAAACAGGATTGGTAATTGGATAGGAATCGTAAACTTTGACTTGGAGTTAAACAGGAAGCTTACAGTCTGTTCATGCCGTAAAAAAAAAATGGAAGTTTTCTTTTGGTTCTCGAAACAGTAGATATCCACGGATTTCGTAGTGAAGTTACTAGACAGATTAGGGAAAGAGTATATCTTGTTGAGATTTTATCTCCTTCTAGGAGTTTGTAGTTAACAAGAACACGCGTGGAGGAGAAGAATAAAAGGAAATTCGAGAATTGTGATGAAAGAAAGGAGGGGTTTTGCAAGATATTTCAATTCGTTATGTATATATATCGTGGTTGGAGTTCCCGAGGGAGAGACATTGGGGGACCGGACAGAGGTTTGGACGGATTGGAGGAGTTGCAGAGAGCTTGTCTTTGTTCAGGCAGAAGAAGATCAAGAACAGCAGTAAACAAAAAAGAAAAGCACGATCAGTAATCGTTACCTAATCATTCAAATTCAAAACACTTTTGTAACAGTTTGTAACAATTAAACTTGAGTTCGCAACACTTCGCTAGGTTTCTTTGTAGCGTTGGGTTTCGTAATAACTATCTCTCGTTACAAACTCGCTCATTATATTATTTTTCAATAAAAACACCTTTTGAGCCATGTTTATATCTTTTGGGTGTGTTTTCGACATGAGGAGCTAAACCCCAACACTAGGACGACGGAGGAAGCCTTATTTCACAATGGTTTGGTAACTATATTTGATTATGTATGACTTTTGCACTTGTTTTAATTGATTTATGATTTTCACTAATTAGTTGTGATTTCGTTTGATGGTGTATGCTTAGACGTAAGAGCTTTTGATACATCATGGTTGTGATTTACATCTAATCTTTTAGAAATCTACTTTTGGCAAAGAAAAGAGTCAACAAAAGAGCTAGAATTGTTATGAGTCATTATATGAACCAATTGAATGTGATTAATGGTGAATCCAAGTCCTAGTACCTCTCGATATTTTGTGACAACCTTTTGTATATATATTCTCTATTTTTAAGTCTGAAATCGAGTCTTTACAAGTCTGAGTTGAACGAACTTTACTACCACTTTTCTACAACAATTTAAACCACATCAATTTTTGGCGCCGCCGCCGGGGACTTGTATTTAGATTTGTTTTAGGTTTATTTTTATTATTTTTTGTTTCTTTTTACGCCTTTGGTATTTTTCGATTCTTTTCAGATTTGGAGCGAAGCTACAAGGATAGAAAAGTGCTATAAAAGGAAAGCATCGCCAAAGAAGGAAAGAAAAGAGGAGTCCAAGGAGTGAAGAAGATTTTGTACATAGTTGTTATATTTTGTTTTATTTTTAGAAACTGTAAATAGGGTTGTATTTTTTGTAATCTCTCTTTTTATTTTTGGGACACTTTTTGGGCATTTTTTTTTTGGACTGGACATTATTTTAAAACCCTAAGGAAGGGTTGAAATTAAATATAAATTGTTTGCAGGGAAGGACGACAATTACGATATCGTCTGGCCCCTCGGGTTCAGATAATCGACATAGGAGTCGGTGGCCCGAGCTCGACTTCAACGGTTCATCGCCCGTCTGGCACGGGGAGGTAAGACTCCTATCCACCCACGAATCCTTTGTCAGGTTTTATTTTGCGTGACAACTCACACCCCCGTAAATACAATGTCGAATCGGGTATTACAATAACCAATACAACGAATATCCGGATCGAGTTTCAAAATGGATGTTACTACTTTGACCATAGTGTGAATAGTGGTTGGGAACATCAACCTTTTCAAGGTTATGGCTCATACCATGATGAGCCCAATTACTATCCACACACGCGCGGGTCATACGAGCAAAATTCTTATATTTCTCCTTTAGAAGAGTCTCTCAGAAATTAGAGGAGTTTCGACACGTAATTTAGCTAAGATGAATAACTTAGTTTATGACGAAAAGAGAACTTTCTTTAGAAGAATCCCTCAAGATGATAATGGAGATCTAACGAAAGAATTGTCGAAATAATCAAGATTTCCAATACAGTGTTTCCAAAAATACCCTTAAAAATGAAGATAGTTATTTGCATAATCAAGATGACGAGGATAAAATTGGTAACACTACTTGTTTAGATGAGATTCAACCATTTTCATATTATTATAATGATGATTATGATGAGGATAGTGTTGATGAAGAATTTGAAATAAGTAGGCATAGTGATCAGGAAGTTACTCCAATTGAGCTTAATAATGATAATGTTTCTAGTTCAAATCCAAATAATTTTAATAATTATTCACCTATTCAAAAGGACGAGGATTTGTCTAGAGATACCCCGCTTTTTAGACGATGTAGTATTTCCTTTTGATTACGAAGCCAATAATGGTTTAGAGGCAGTTTCTTCCGAGAATATTGTTTTAGAGTCTAGCGATTTAGAAACATTAGTCTTAGACAAATAAAATGAACTTCGAGAGATGAGTGAGGATGAACCCGAATTAGAAGAATCAATTGACCATTTTCGAGAATCATGACCTTGAAATTAGGGAAGTTGTGACTAGTCTTTCTAGAGACAAAAACTCTAAGTTTGGGGGTGATTATCATTCTCCATGTGCTTTAACTCTTAGAAAGGTCCCTCACTTGGGACTTGACATATGTGCCTCAACCATTTTAAAAGATTATCTTCATACACATTTTCTGAACCTAGTGATGTCCATAAGGAAGTTCAGGTTATTAGAAACCCATCCTCCGTTTGATGTGGTTTATTCAAAGCTATGATACCCAGATTGACTTTGTTTTCCCACTGGAAATATTTTCAACCAATTGTGGGAATGTATGAGTTAAAATGTGTCGAGTTATTAAGTTCTCGAGACCAAACCTAATTATTTTAGGAGAATAGAGCGACACATTTTTGCTTAAGATTGACCGCCCGGTTTTCATCGTGGTCAATTATGTAAGTCAAAACCCGATTGACTTTAAGGATCCTTAATTATTCAGTTATTATTATGTGCTTCTAAGTTCTTATTTGAGTTTTACAGACTTTACAACTCGAACTAGGATCTTAGCTTTGAGGAATTCCAAGACATAAAAATATTTTATTTGGACCCAGTTATTGAACCCTGAACTCAACCACGGCTAGATGTAGTTGTTTTAAACAGAAACTAGACAAAGGTGTGCTTTATTTGTTAATTTTCTTGGCATGTTGCGAGATTCCTTTTACTTGTGATAGCTTTATTTGGTTTTGATGACCCACTGTAAATTCGGCTATTACTTTATGATTTTATGAGGTGACTAATCCTTTCTTAATCAACAAGACTTCAAACTTAGCACTTCTTGGGAGGTAACCCAATATTCATGCGACACGGTAATATCTTTCCTTATCTCTTTTGCTTTAAATGGTAACAATTTCTCCTTGTTCATGCTTTTAATTTTATCTTTAGAACATTGAGGACAATGTTAGATTTAAGTTTGGGGGTATGGGAGAAACTTTTTGTTAGTTGCAATAGATATCGAACCAAGAAAGGGCCGTTCCTTTCAGACTTGAAGGGAAGTATCTGCAGAGAATTGCATCATCCTGATCACATTGTGCTAGCATGCGATTGTAATACCGAAGATGAGCTGCAGGATCGCTGGATCCATCATAACATTCAAATGCTGGCATGGAACACTTCTGTGGAATGAGAGCTCGCGAGATGTGGTACCAATGGGGTGGTGTTGGCCTATTTCATCACCTCTTCCAGTCTTCCTCCCCTTGTCTGGATTTCAGTTGCTTGATCTCAGCCATCATTTCATCACGAAGATCCTCCATTGCACGCTGATTATCATCGTAGGTTGAGTTTCGCCTTGATCTTTGGTCTTATTTGTCAAAATAGTCCGAGTCTTCTGGAACATAGTCTGATCGCCGGGATATATTCCTCAGGCTACTCTTCGGTTCAACGGCTCAGATTTGCCGCATTTGTCACGACCATTCTTCGGTCATGATCGGCTGCTCAGTGCTTTAGAGTTAGCTTCGTGCGTGCGGCTTCGTTATGTCTTTGGTGAGTTGCTCACTAAGCTTTGGGAGATCTTGTCTCGAGCTCTTGGTTTTCTCGGGCAAAGAATGCTACCATCTCTGTGTACACCCTTTGCTCCTCTTTAGTTCCTCAAGCTCACGCCATCAACTGGGGGAATATTTGATCCTTGATTGGGATTCAGTACCGATCCTCGCCACCAAGGGTTATGGTATGATCTTCATCTACCGTTTGTATTAGGGGGATAGGAGGTCCGATATTTATTACCTGTAGCTCCTCATGCGGGGTTAAGGGTTGGTTTCTTGTCATCAATGGTTTGGTTATTGGCAGAGTCTGTGTTTACGCTCGTTCGTTGGTGGCATCCCGAGAATTTCCGGTTGTGGTATCGATGATTCCCTCAAATCCTTCCCGTTATCGAGGGCGCGGGTAGCCGCTGCCAACTTTCACCTGCCGCGGCCTTGGCTGCATCTGCTCTAGCCACGTCGGCTTTTCTTTCTTATTTGCTTTCTGCCGCATCGGCTTTTGTCTCTTGCCTTGAGAAGCTGCCCAGGCGCTACATCGTTTGCATTTGATGAAGAGGTGATTTCCGTCTCTGTCTTCTCCGTTCGCCGTTTTCGGCTTTTGCCCTTACATTTCTTTGCGTGTCATGTCAGGTGTTGTCCTTGGTGTTTCTTTGGGACGATGCTTTGGCTTTTCATCCTTCGTGTTTTCCATCTTTGCTTTCTTCGCCTACAGTTCAAACATCGTTTGAAAATCCAATATCCATGTGGATCTTGTTAGCAAAAGTTAATCCAAGCACGTAGACCAAGAGTATGACTCAACGGAAAGTCGTTAAGAGATCATAAATTTAGACGAAAACTTGAGAGGCAGATCCAATAATTGAAAACATGGATTCTCATAGATCTGAGGAATTCTTTCACGGGAAAATCATTTAAAGTGAAAAACATGAAGATTTCTAAGAAGAGCGTAAGTCCTAAAATTTTAAGCATGGAGGATATGCAACATACTAAAGAGAGCACAGATCTGTAAGATTCGCCTTAGGTAGACATAGAAAACTTCAGAAAATGCGCAGATCTGTGGGTTTTGTGCCTTGAAGGCATAAATACTTTTTAAGAGATGTATAAAATCTACGGGAAGCAGTGGTTTTAAATCATCCATAAATAATAAACTTTAAACCCTGGCAAGAAAATTGGTTGAAAGATGGAAACAAATCGAATATTATTATTTAGAGGATAGTATGGGGAGCAGAGAAAATAAGCAATCACATGATAAGATAAGTATTTTAAGGGACGAGTCCCTTGTTTCTAGCATGAGATTGTGAACACATGAATTACGATGGCATCCACGTGTTCACAAACAATATTCGCATTGTAAATAAAGTTATAAGAAATAAAACGAAATGAAATGGTACTAAACACGGATGACTCATGACCCGAGTCTTGGACTCGTCATTGTCTCAGTCGGGGGGATTGATTCGGCCATTCTATGGGTTGATGCGTGTATCATAAAGTATAATACTAATACGAGCAGTAAGGTCTTTGAAATGTAAATAAGACAATAGTTTCACGTGGTTGACACACTATGCTTACATCCACGAGATTGGTGTTTCACTATGTATTGAGGAGATACAAAGATAGTCGAATGACTTTAAGTGAATAATGATGCTTAAAGGGAAATATGATTCATACTTACTCTTCCTATTTCTCTTTCTATCATTCTTACTCTAGTTACTAAAAACTTGAGTCGTGCCTTCCCTCTTATTGGAGAGGGTATTTATAGGGAAGGCACGTGGGGTCCCTTTGCTATGGTCGTGCCATCTTATCTTCTTGTTCTTTAATCTTCTTCTTGGTGTCTTCGTCTTCCACACTTAGATGCCCCGGCGGTTATGCTTGGTGACGATGGGTTACCTCTTTCTCCTGCGGGTTGGTTGACACGTACATTTATATCTAAAGTATTTAATGCGGGTGGTTGGGCCGTGCCTCGCACACGCCGCATAGCCGTCTGCGTCTCCCATCACATCCGAGGTCAGTTAGAATAATCCTGCCGTTGATCTTAGATATTTCTCGAGATGGAATAAAGTGAATCCTTGGGTGTTCTTCGGTCTTTGCCACTGGCTCGTTCCTTTAGTGCTCTCCCGATTCATAGTCGTTGATTAGTTCAAGATGAACATATACCGATGTCGGATGCTTCTTGGGTGTTGGTATGTGGCATCGTGTCTTGATGTTCCAAGATGTGCGTTCTCCAGGTGTAATTCCTTAGACACGTGGAGAGTGATGAATTATGTGTATACAAAATAATAACAATAATTATATAAAAATAATAACATTTTTTCCCCTTTGTTTGCTCTCGTTTTTCCCTTTGTTTGCTCTCGTTTTCACTTCACTCGCCAGTTTTATCCTCAACCGGTTCTTCTGTATTGTGATTGTTGTTTAATCGGGGGAAATCGGTATTACCAATTAACGATTGCTCTTGTTTTTTTTCTGTTTTTTCTTCCAATCCGTGTTCTACCTCCAATTATGTTCTTCTCGTGTGTGATTGGTGATTCAAATTTAGTGTTGCTTTAATTGATTTAGGTTTTGTGAAGTGGGTTTCTTCCTTTTTGTTTAATTCCTCGTAAATTTTTTTCGAGTTAGGGTTTCTCTCGGTGAAATTGAAGACTCCGCTTTTCTTTTTAGGGATTTTACTTGAGCAATATTTTGCGTATTAGGGTTTCTAAATTGTTTTCAAGGCTTTGGTTTCGGCTATTCTTTCTCATGAGTGTTGTGTAGTATGAGTGAATTGGGAGCTATTTTAAAGAATTAGTTGTTCTTGTTCGTGGTGAGAGTTGTTCTTTTGGTTTTTCGTAGATTAGAACTTGTCTTTGTTGATTTGTTCTTCTTGTTTTTTGCTCAATTGCTCAATTTCTCTTGATCAATTTTGTTTTTCTTCAAGCAAAGTTTCAACTGGGTCCCGTAATTGTTCTTGATTGGTGTAGTTGTTGTGCTCTGTAACTAATGGTTTTGGTGTTTGAAAGAAGGGTTTTGCAGTTGCTCGTTGAAGAGTCTATCAGTTTGTCTCAGGTGTTTGATTGGTATATTTTTTGTGCTTTGTAACTGAAGGTTTGAATGCAGGGTTCAACAATTGCTCTTTGAAGTTTTCTAATAGTTTGTTTTGGGTGTTTTGTGCTTTGTGAAAGTGGTTAGAGTTTGTTTTGTGGTTGCTTATCCTGTGTGAAGGTATATTTAGTGTTTTGTTATATGGTAATTTGAGTTTTCTTTGGTGTTGAAAACTTAAATTCCCATACGCTAAACTCTAATTTGAGTTTTCATTGGTGGTTGTTGGTATAATACTAAGCATAATACCTTTAAGACGATCTTCTAGATCATCTTTTTCTTCTCGGGGTGATAATGGATCCCCTTCAAGGTCTGTATCCACTTCACAATCGATATCTGCAACAACACATGATGGTCGGGCTCATTGTCCCTTTATCAATTTTGATGGCTGTCATGATGGGGTCGGAGGTAAGGGTTATGCACGTACTGCAATTTACAGACATATGAAAGATATGCATTTTCCTAATGAGGCAGCAAAGGAGACTGTAGGGAGCGGATACGTATCAATTTGGACCGCTACAATGCTTTGGGAAAGGTGTTTGGGCGATATGCGGTGGTGGTCTGTGCATTAAGTGCTTACACACACATGCATGGAGTGAAAGCGTGTCGTGATCCAAGTCATATTTGTGAAGTTATCAATGGTCCTTTCAATGGCACTTTGAGGGCTGATTTTCTTATACATGATATCTTGTGAAACCTCAACCTCAAGTCCCATTTGAATACCGCAGATGATACTTTGCACCGAGTGAGTGCCGGTTTGTGGGTACCTTAACTATAGAGATGCTTGATATAATTTTTCAACGACAAATCACAACTACAGTAAGTATTCCCCCCACCTTATATACTGCAGTTTTCTAGAGCCTTGAAATCTTCACTGTATAACGTGATAGCTAAGCATTTGGATCTTTATGCATGGTTGAATCTGTTATTGTTGCCTGTCTGCACCTTGAACTTGTATATGCCTAAGAATGCTAATGAAGAGAGATCATGTACAAGGAAAAAGCTACATATAGATGTTATAAATGAAGCACTTGCAGCTTGTAAGGAACCCTACGGATGTTACAGTTTGGTGCAGAAAGTATTGGAGTTGTCCAAACCCAACCATCAGCAAAAACGGCCTACCATGAAGGCGAAGGATGCCAATCTTGAATCCTGTAAAAGGAAGCTAAGCTATGGTCATTACACGTCTGCAATCCGTGTTCTGTCATCCAACGAGGTTGCTCCATCTACACCTGAAACCTTACATGACTTGCAACTGAAACATCCCCACGCACCACCTCCAACCATTCCTGGATAAACCCTCACAACCGCCTTATCGTAGATTCTAAAAGTGTTTTTCAGGCTTTGAAGAGCTTACCCAAAGGACCGCTTGTGGGAGAGATGGTCTTAGAGCCCAACATTTGTTGGATGCTCTAAGTGGTGCAACACTGGGCCGGTAGCAGAGGACCTCTTACGGCCTATTGTGGGGGTTGTTAACCTATGGCTAGAGGGTAGATGTCCCGCCATTCTTAGCGAGTTTGTTGCAAGTGCACCATTGATTCCTTTGCTCAATCTTAAGGGTGGTGGATTGAGACCCATTGCAAGTGGGCACACATGGAGGAGATTATGCTCCAAGTCGGGCCGCCACGTTGTGTGTGCAAAGATCGGCTACATACCTTGGCAATCATCGGTTTGGTGTTGGGATAACATGTGGTGGGAAGCCATCCTACACTCCGACAAACAAGCGGGTGGAGATGAAAGGCGACATGATAATATGACCATGATGCTCGAGACCTCAACAACTCTTTCAACATGGTGGATATGATTTGTCTTTAGTCAATGAGGTTCGGTCCAAATGTCTCAAAGCATTGCAAGGTGGGTTGGAATTTTGTTATTCCAAGCCGGCTAGATTGTATTATAATGATACAATCCCTATCATCTCGCAAATGGAGTTCAACAAGGTGACCCATTAGGCCACTTCTTTTTGCTCTTATACTTCATCCACTTGTGATGCGGATAAAGGATGAATATACTCGACCTTCATACATGGTACCTCGACGATGGTACCATTGGGGTGATACAATGGAGGTTGCAAACGCCCTCCGCATAATCCAGTCAAGGTCTTGCTAGAGGGTTGCACTTGAATGTCAAGAAGACAGGAGATATTCGGCCAACTATTGATCCAAGAAGAGAAGTCCATGGTGTTTTCCCTTCCAACATTAGCAGACCCATTCATGGTGTGAAATTACTTGGAGGGGCCGTGAGTCTAGACTTGCAATACTGTAATCGCTTGACTACAGATAGAGTTGAGAAGTCTATCCAGCTTAATGAACTCCATTAAGAAGCTAAAGGACCCACGAGTGAATTACTTCTCGAATCGCTTTGGGGTGTCCAAGCTGTATTTCACGCTGTGCACGACTTCTCCCTTAGCACTACAGTCTGCCACAACATTATTTGATACTTATCTGGTTCAATACTTGAGACATTTGGTTGTTGGTGATGGCGCTGGATTTGTACAATTACAACAGCAATTGGATACATTACCCATTAAAGATGGTGGATTGGGAGTGTACACTATGGCATTATACATCTAGGTACTGTTATCTTACTTCTTGTGCTCAATCACAGAATTTGCAGAATATTATGTTGCAAGGTGCATTCATTTCAAAATCTGGTCAGATCTTCCATCACGCATTGCAGGCGTACATCCAGGTTTGTGGTCTTCATCCTTATGATTTCAATATTAATACTGCTTCCCCCCATTTCAAGAAATTATTGGCGGCTCGTTATTTTGTTGTAATCAAGAAGGAATTGCCCATCAACTATTCATTCTCTGCATGAGATGCTGCACTCTTGTAATAAGGCTAACCATGCCATGGATTTTCTCAAGGCTATTCCCATTCAGGGATTGAACCAATCTATTGGGCCTCAGCAGTTCCGTGCAGTTTTGAGCTACAGATTGGGTATTCCTATTTTTACAGCTGATAGTTTGTATCCTTGTTGTAAGCGGGCTATGGATATATATGGAGATCATGCTATTCATTGTTCCAGTGAAATCAGTGTTAATTTTCGACATGATATGGTGCGTGATGCATTTGCGGACATATGTTATAAAGCTAGCGTGGCAGCTCGTAAAAGAGGTCCCTATGGGTTTCTTATCGACTCGGCTCACGCTATATCATTTGCCGATTTGTTGGTTTACAATTGGGACAACGGCGAGGACGTTTGCTATGATGTCACAGGTGCTTCTCCATTTACTAGCACCGTACCACTTCCTTTACCCAGGCCAAGCCATTTTACGATGCGAGTCACTGCAAGCGCAATAAGTACTTGAACAAATGCCTTCGCACACGGGTATGAGTTCGGGGTGTTGGATTTTTCAACTCTGGTGAGTTAGGTGATGATACTTGTGTCTTTTGAGAAGGTTAAGGAACTATCTTGCTAGTCAAGATGCTAATTGTAAAATAGAGGGTCTCTTATTCATAGAATAGGTATTATTATTCAAAAGGGGTCGGTGCGGATTGTGCGGCTAGGCTACCAACGCCCTCTGTTGATGATGTAAGGATCTTATTTCTTCATTGTACCTTGTATTTGATTCTTTTGTTAATAATAATAATAAAATCCCGGAGGCAATCTTTTAAAATAAATAAATAATAAAATAAATATTACTTATATTTCATTAAATATATTAGAATTAAAAATATAATTTATTCTAATTAAAGTGTATTTAAAACTAATTTTTGAAATATATCTATTTTCGTCATTAACTACATCATCAGCACTTTAAAATACAAGTTTACCAAACAGAATTTACAATTTGTTAATTTCATAGTGCTTTTTAAATTATAGTTTACCAAACGTTATGCTAATTTATTTCTACAACACAGCACAACAACGCACAACACAAAAGAAAATCACTTTTCTAAAACTCGCAGCAATACCAAACTAGCCTATAAGTATATTTCATTTGTGTGTATCAAGATAATACCATTTAACGGTGGAGATTGATTGCTTATTTTCTAAGCAAACTTAGCTTGAATCTTAAATCAGGAGTTCATCTAACGATGAATATCAATTGCTTTGTTACTAAGCTATCTTAGCTTTGATTGTAAGCAACCCTGATTTGAAAGACTATATAAGGGAGAACTCTAGCATCTGGGAAACCTAATCCCGACACTCTCGTGTGTCGACCTAGTTGCAAACTAGAGTCGATTATCCATTAACCCAGGGTTTTCCAAAACCATTATTATGTTAACGACTTGAAGACTTCATTTGGTATTCGCGAAGCCAGATCCAACTATTTTCTCTGTAGTTGTGTCCGATCTTACTTTTCCTATCGTGTTGAGTTTAATCTTCTCTAAGATTTTCTCGAGATTTATCTCCGATATGTAAGATATAAAAAGTAATCACAACAGCTTCTTGTCTCGGACTCTTGTGATTCCAATAACTTCTTGATTAATCGGTTGGGTTATTGTGAGGTGACTAATATTTCTAGGCTTCTCTTTGGGAGTATAAGACCGAATTATTAGTTGAGTTTCTTGTACACCTTGATCTTTATCTTAATACGGAAACACCAATCAAAATAGACTTATCTGTGGGAGACAGATTTGATTACAAGTCTTCGACTTTGGGTCATAACAAGTCTTAGTTCACTACACCATATCTAGTATTTTCCAACGCATTGTTTTTTAGGTGTGCAACGTATATTGACGTTGGAGACCTTAATCCGTTGGTTACCGTAAAGTATATGTTGCACTAAATTTTAATTATCTCCGGAAAAATAAAAAAGCGGGATACGCTTGTACTTCAGCTAAATGGTCCAGGGCTTAACTGTCTATTGCACCCTTGTTATTATCTCGTTCTTTTTTATTTTCATTTTCTTATTTTCTTATCTCTCATCGTCTCATCGAGTTCTCCTCCTCTTAGTTTTTCTTCTATTCTAAAGCTAGACCGAGATTTGTAAGATTAAACCCCAGTTTTCTGAAATCAAAACCGGTCTCTCCTAAACCCTAATCTCAAGAATCGAAACTCAGAAACTAAACTCAATCTTTCAGTCAAATTTAATAAACCCTAGAAATTGTTTCTCATGTACTCTTAAATAATTCTGTAAGGTGTGCTTGGTTTTAACCTGAAGTTTCTTTCTCTAATGGTGAAATAGTCATAGATCCGTTACCCTAGCCAAATTCTATTCATTTTCTTCTTTTTATCTTTTAAATCCCTAGATTTACAATTCTTTTCCTAATTTTTTCATAATCAAGAGATGGAGATAATTCCAGTTCTTAGCTTTCAATCTTTGTTTTAGACTCTCACGCTGAGGTTATCGATTGCAGATCCTATTCAGGTATTAGAAATTTTGTTGTTGTTGTTCTTTAAATTTTCTGTATTGATTTAGTTGTACCCACATGTGCATCACAACTACTGAAGCTTAAGAGAAAACCAAAATAGATAATATAATGCCAACTATTCTCTGCTCTAGATCTGTTTTTTTTTTTTTTTTTTTACTTCTGATTTGGTTTGGGTGTTCTTTGAAGTTGATTTTAACAGGGGTCCTAAAATGTATACACAGGCTTCCCCTGGATTGGGTCAATCAAGCAATTTTTTTTTTGAAGGTAGTAAATGATGGCTTAATTTTGTCAGGCCGAGCTACACATAGAGTCAATCCAGGGTAGGAATTTAACGTCAAGCCAGGGTAAGAAATTTTGTTGAGAGGTTCTTAAAAGAAATATGCGGCTATGTGTAAGAGAAGTTGTTTTTTTCTTCAATAAATTCCAGCGGAACTCAATAGATGTGTTAATGGGTTGTGAGTGATGTTTTCAATTAAATGCACTGACAGTGTTTGATAAAATTACTCATCGAACTGATTTTTCTTGATATGTAAATTTTTTTAAGTGAATTGCTTATCAGAATTACAATTCTCTTTATGCCTAAAGTAGCATCACTGGTTTTTGTTCCTTAGTGGTGTTTGATGCTGTAAGATTATATAGTTTGAAAGATTAACAGTTGAGTGGGTGTCACGGTTTTTGTTTTCTTTGTCTTAACTATAATAGATTTTGAAATTTATTTTTCTAAGGATGAAGTAATGTAACATAGTGGGTCATTGATGTTGCTTATCTCTAATTTTGGAGAATTCTGCTTAGATAACCTACATTATATCATAAAAGTAAGATGTTTCCGTCATATGTGCTAAAGCCAATTCCAAACAGACTTCCAATGCTCTCTTGGATAGATGATTAAAACTTACATCATGAGCTTAAACTATAGTTGCAGGATCCATGCTTATTTATGAATCATGTGGTGTATGATACATTTGAAACATCCAGAGTTTGATCAAGATCCGAAAAAGTGGATACCGAATGTTGCTTTTGTGTTTTCCCAAGTCTTGGTACATGATGCAATGAATTAAAAGGCTCTTTATTGAAGGAGACAAGCTTAAGGTATGGATTCACGTGACCATAAATGTTGAAATGTTTAACTCATGTCTACATATTGCATCCACCTGATGATCTAAGTTCTAAAAGTACAACTACCATATTTTGGCAAGTACATGAGTTGCCCGGTGGATTCTAAATTTTCTCGGCTTAATATGGTTTTGCAGATTACCTCTGTTGCTCATGGTAAAGTTCTATTTTGACTAAAAAGAGGATGTGGTCTATTCTCTTTCCATGTTTCTACAAGAGTTCTAATTTTTTTACGTAATACAGGGATGCTCATGACAGATTGTTAATAGAAGGGGGAGGGCCGCACGCATTAGCAAGAGGTACAGGGCATTGTTCTTTTTTTAAATGCCTAAACTTGGCCTAAGATGGGACCTAATTTCGAGAGTTTATAGGGTTTCTTTGACAACCCCAAGATCATCACTCAGTTATTGCTCATCTGCAGTAGTGATACTCAGCTAATGTTTTCTATTAGTTTATGATGTTGCAGACACATCGACTGATATCTATATGTTTATTACTTGTTGCTATTTAACAGGTCATTTCAGAATATTTCACCAAGTTGATCCCGACAGACTGGTGGCTTTGGGTGGTTCAAGTGTCGAAGGTGTGTCACTAGACATGATTAAGACTGCCTCAAGTATGATTGGCCAGATGTCACCCGAAGAGTTTTAGAAGATGATCCAAATGGATACCTCATTTCAAGGTAAAGTTCGCTTTCCATCTGTTACTTCATTTCAAGCCAAATCCAGTGCCAGCAATACTTCCACCACCCTCCTGGATAGAAACTTAAAAATGATCTTTGCATTTCGAATTTTGAATAGAAAAAAAATGAAGACAATGTAAGGTTTAGTGAGGAACTGTGTCTATTATTTTCATTAGTACTTTCGATGTTCTTCTAATAGGTAATTTTCTTTTTTGTTTTGCACCACAATTTTTTTTTTTACAAGTGCATAAGTTCTTTTCCAAGACCCCTAGTTTTCAATCATGGTTCCGCCACTGTGAGGGGTCTTGATTACTACTTTTTTTTTCCTCTACTATACTACTAATTTTAGAATTCTATGCTTGATTGTAGATTGGGTTTTCGGTTAACTTGCTTAAGTAAGAAATTGGGTGAGTTACTTTACATTTATTAATGCTAAGATTGTTGATGATTCATTATGTGATTCTAATTTATCATGTTTATTTGGAAATGGAATGGTGAAATTTCAGTCAAGAAAATCAACACATAAAAGGTGATTGAAACATTTGTGAATTTGTTTTTTCGTTTCTGTTGGATTATTTGTTGCATGTATAAGTATGTCATAAACATTACATATTCATGAAGCTAGTTTGCACTGGAATTTTCCTAGTTAAGATTTGGTTGTGGTTGGTTCATGTGAAAGGTTTTCTTGAATGACTTGTATAAGTGTCTTATGTTGTAGTTTTAAATGTTGAGACATTTCTTGTAAAATTTCAGGCAAAGACAGTATTTCGAGCAAAATAAACGGCAACAACATTCCAATGGAGATGACGATGCTGAAGGAACTCATGGGTCTGCTGAATACCATCGGACACCTAAATCGTTAGATATCTTAAGTTTGTTGACCTTGGCGGGACAGGCCAAGGGGGGGTAATGCTGGCCGCAACAATGGTAATTTTATTGATTTAATGTGTCATTTCATAGGATCACATTGCTACGTCATATTTCCAACGGATATATGCATTGGTGAAATTCATTGCAACGGGTATATCCGTCCCAAATCGGATGTTTTGGTGTAGTGGTTGTGGGTGAGATTAACTAAGGGAATCAAGTGCGCAGAGTCCTAGTGGGATTTAAGAGGTGTAAGGAATGCGACTGTACCTTAATCAGTGAGACTTGGTTAGGGATCAACTACATTCCAGTCCCGTAGTAGGCTAGAGTCTGTAGTGGCTTAATATGGTATGGTGTTAAAGTCTGGACTAGGTCCCGAGGTTTTTCCGCATTTGCGGTTTCCTCGTTAACAAAATTTCTGGTGTCTGTGTTATTTCTTTTCCGCATTATATTTTGTTTATATAATTGAAATATCACAGGTTGTGCCTAGTTAAATCATATTTGATAAATATGACCTTATTTGTTGGATAAGACTTGATTGATACTCGGACATTGGTATTTGATACCATCCGAGTTATTTTCATAACAATCAGTCACATGGATTTCTATCTAGTTGATTTAATGATGGTATTGAGAAAGAGATAAATCTCTTTGATATCTTTCTTGATTGCGTCTCACTTTTAAGTTGGTGCTCTCGGAATTATATTGGAGTTTAGTCCATCTGATTTCCGAAAGAAATAGTTGGGTGTGGTTGTTATACCCCCGCGTTTTCAAGAGGTATGATTCGCTTTCTGATTATCGCTTGACAGTAAGTCTAGATGGTGGTATAAGACACCAAGGAACACGGGCGCTAGAGGAAAGGATACCCCACGAGACATCCACACCGCCATAACCATCAAGTCATATCTAACATCTCCACTTGGGGAATACTTAAAGACCTCATGAGATAGCCAATAATATATAAAAGCTGCTAACGCAAGTCGATCGATGGTACCAGGAGGAAGCTTTGGAGGCTCAGAGTCGGATTTCCCTTTAAAAGAGGCGCCCACATCTTAACCCACATGTTCATAGTGGCACGCCGGGCAGGCTTTTGAGAATATTTAGGGAGGCAGCCGTCTCCACAGAGAGAGCTTTCTTCCCTTTGGCAGATGTAGCCTCATCAGCGTCCTTCCCTCTCGCACGTTTAACTGGTGGTTTAACTTCAGCAGAAGAACTAACCTTGCCAGTCTGACACCCTGAATCTAGACGCACTTGTTTCAATAAACACAACAAATTTTTATCCTCAGTGCTTAAGGTACCGGCTCCGCTCACATCGAAAAAATCATGGCTGCTTAGGGTGCATGTAAACTTCGCTAGTACTGTGATCAAAGATTGGGAAAATCTTTTCCTGTAATTTCTGTTTTTCTTTCTCTACCTTTGGTAGAACACTGTACATCCTCCTAATCTAATATCAATTTCTCTTTCAATCAAAAAAAACAAAAAAAAAAACAAAAAACAAAAAATCATGGCTGCTATGAAGCGGGAGACCGGTTGATCTTCCAAGGTAGGTGCCGCCTCCCCCCAAGCAAATACAAAAGTATGAGCCAAAGGAATAAAATGTTAGTATTATTTATGTGATCCACTGGTCATTTTTATTGTACCCAACTTATTTATGTGGTCCATCATTCAAGATACAGAGTTATTTACGTGGTCCAGAAGTCAAGGTACCCGACTTATTTATATGGCTACTCATTTAAGGCTACCCGACTTATTTATGTGGTCCATCAGCAAGGCTACCCGAGTTATTTTGTGTAGCCTATAAGTAAAGGTACCGAGTTATTTTGTGCGAGTCTATCAAGAAGGTAATCGATTATTTATGCAGTCTATATAAGTGAAGGTACCTGACTCTTTTATGTGATGTCACTCAAATACCATTATAAATCATGATATCCCTGGGCAATTAAACCTGCAGTTTCAAACACAACGCAATAGCAAAGTAGTTTATATACATCGATCACCATGTTTCTTTTACAAAAGTGTGATTCTATGTCACTGGGTACCGCCATACTTCATAATTACAAAAAAAAAATTGGATCATTGTATTGATGTTAGCTTCTATGTATGTTACTGATCCAAGTTACCCAAGAAAACGAGAACAAAAACCTGTGCTTCTAGCTATTTACCGATGCGGCTTCTTACTCCTAATGTAGTGCTTAATTATCAACTACATTTATTGAACGAGTCGAGACCGGGTTCGGAACTATCTTTTGGAGACCGAGAAAGATACTTCCCTTTGGGAAATTCTAAGCTCATACTGACGGAGCCACTCCTCAGACCATTCGTTTTTTGCTTCCTCCCAGTAGCTAAGGTCGGGTTCTGGGGGCAAGAGACAATTCCCACTCAAATTCATACTGATAAAATGATTACCCTCAACGAAACCCATGACTATGCTCTTGTTTTTAGTTCTATTTGACATTTTTACAAAGTAGCGAGGAGCAAAGGTATAACTTACGTCCTTCCCGATGTAGTGCACCACAACGAAAATGTGTCATTTATAATAAAACCACAATCAGGCATAAGCATCCGGTTGTTACGTGAAATGGTTGTCGTATTACGAGGAAGTGTAATACGACAAACCAATGCTTCATATTCCTTGTTACCCCACATGCTTCGTACCATCGCTTCGTTTCTTTCCATGTTTTTCACCATTTTCTCCCGACATCTTGTGGCCCCGCAATATTCGGTCTCTTGGCTAGGCTTCCCAAATTTAATTGTTTCTTCACGACCTCAAATCCGCAATTTCCCAACCTAGCAACATCGTCAGTGGAAGTGATGAATGGTATCATATGAACTGGCATATACCGAAAGTACTTATCATCTACAAAATTACCATCTTGCGAGAGATAATCCGTTGCGGTTGTTCTTGGATGGCTTTGTACAACTGTGGAAGAAACTTCATATGCACTTCCGATAGTCCTGACCAGACCTACAACTGATGTTGGAGTTGGCTGACTATGTACGCTTCGTGGAAAAACTTTAGTCCCACTTTTGAGTTTCCCAATTGTTTCACTCTTATTTTCTTTATCTTCTTCCTCATAATCTTTGTCCACTAGTTCATGCTTGGATAAAAGTTTTTTGTTGTCGTCCCACCTTGACTTTGTGCTTGTTCCACCTTTTGTTTTCACCTTCTTAAAACTGGGTTCTAAATCAACAGTAGCACCAGGGCGAGCAATTGCATTCATGTCACTTTCAATCATTTCCTTTTCGTGTGGTGTAGCCTGCAACCACTTTTGTTCAATATCACCTAATACAATCAATTCATGAAACATTCTCTCCTCCCGAACTTTATTGATGGACTTTAATGACAATTGCCTCCAAAAGGTATCAACGGTGAGCGGGATTGGTTTTTTTCATGTCACTTTGTACATCTGCATTACATGTGAACAAGGAAGTCCCATAGTAGACTTGATGGTACAAACACAACCATTTTCGTCACTACCAATCATCGATTTATATTGTTTTTCAAGCATCATACTTTGTAAGGCAAAATGAGAAACATTACCTATAAGAAGCTTAAAGATTGGTTCCTTCCCATACCTCCATTTACTTTGAGTTTTGCTTATCTCAAATTGTTGCAACAACCTTGTAATATCGGCGCCGAACATACGATGAACTGCTTTAAAAAATGTAGGAAAAGAACCACTTGATCTAACTACATAACTCTTCACCCTACCATGAGAGCTCTCGACCAAACTCGTCGCTTGGTTGTCGAAGTGTTTTACCTTGTTCGTCCAGGCAGCCACAAACTTCTCCTTGTGGGGTTTAAACCACTGTTTAACACAATAGCTAACAGCTACTCCATGTCGACCATCCCTAGAATCAACAAAACGCTTATACTTTGTATTAAAATCCTCTACTGTACGTGACATGCAAAGTGATGTCCACTCATCTTTAAACTCCGCCCACTCCAACTTTTGTTTCTTTCTTTTTTCCTTCTCGAGCTCATTTTGCTGGATTCTCTCTTGAGGGCTAAGCTCTGTAACTATCTCATCTTGCTCATCTTGCTCATCACCCTTGTTCTTGTTCTTCTTCTTCTTAGGGGGGTTTATGATGGGTTTGCAATATGCCATCATATCCTTGTTAATATGCCAAGTACAAAGCAAGTGTGTTGAAAATGGGAACACCCTCTTCAAAGCTTTGATCATTGCTTGGCTGCAATCTGTTTGAAACAAAGTTGGCACATTATCATACAAGTAAATCTCTTTGAGACGGTCGAATGCCCAAACAAAATTATCTTCTCTTTCAAATTGCATGAAACATAGTGCAATCAGAACGAGCTTTGGTCGATGTATGGCTAACCACATTTAGCAACGGCATGCCATATAGATTTGTCTTGTACGTGTTGTCGAGTATAACAAATTTGTGAAAAGTGTTGGCTAAACTTGCAAACTTTGGATGTGCGAAAAACATATCTCTAATTTCTTTGTTAATGTTGGTTCTCGATCGGAATATGTAGTGATTTTATGCACACAAATGCTTAAACTCTTGAACTGATGTCCTCCCATCCCCTGATATTCTCTTACTTTTTAGAATCGCATTGTAAATAGTCTTGACATGACAAACTATTCCAGGGAATTATCGTTGCAGAGTCGTAAGGATCGTTGCAGGTTTTGCACCATCGCCGTAGAGCTGTACAACCCTCTTATACTCTTCTTGACTCAATGACGAAGTCACATGTCCCACTAGAGATTCCGGGGGATCGTGGCTATGCCGCCCATTTCTAACAGGTTACACGCCATTTTGAATCATCCCCCACGTAACACTTAACTTAAATGGACAATTTATTTTCTTCGTTCCTGTGTCTTTTTTCCTCTTCTTGCCTATGGACTTTTCAACTTCTTTCTTCGACTTGTGACTTTTGTAAACACCACCCCTCTCGCATCCCAATTCAAACCTACAACCTTTTCCATTGGTCCAAACATTCCTTTTCCTACACACACCACTTGGAGTAACAATAACACAATTGTTGTTTTTACCCATTTCGACGCACCAATCCCTTGCTTCCTTTTTGCTATCAAAGGCCTGCAATTTTTATCGAGGAATTAATGTTACAGTGATTGCAAAGAGCCTAATGCACTTCTACAAAGAATATCTATCAACTAAAGCAACTGTGAAGTCAGTCTGAAACTTCGAAAAACCACACCTTGTCCAATAATGCTTTTTCATTTCTGTTTTAATGCTTGTGGATGTTACAATGAAGTTACTATGGTTCAAATGATATTCAATATTAAATAAGACAAACAACTAGCGACCAACTCGAAGGGTTGAGGACATTCAAAATGGAGCTATAAAGTGGTGCCAAAAATTATCACTGATGACCAAACGGAATATAAAGTGGTGCCAGAAATTACTGTCACCTGAAGCCATTGTGTGAAATATAGAAACTGAATACCTCCAGGGTGTATCTATAAAACGGAATACCTTCACGGAATAATCAAATTTACCCATTCATATATAATCCCAAAATTCCAATTTTTCAGTATACATAGGTTGGATTCAAAACAAATAAAACTATTAAAATCACTACTCCACATACTATGTTTGTTCTGTAGAGGTGTGAGGTATCCAGGGCATAAGAGTCTTGTTCTGTTCCAAAGTGATCAACAGGAACGCTCTAGAAAAAAACCAGTTAGAGAATAAGAGTCTTGTTGTACTGGGAATTTTCTTTGAAACAATGCATCAAACACTATGTACTCAAAAATAAAACAGATACATGTTAAACCCGTGAATGAATTTGTATCTAAACAAACATCATCACAATATTAGTGAAAATTTACCACTCTAACAAGGTTAATTAAACTGTAATAGGAGGAACATCAATAATATTTCTACTGCATTATAAAAAAAGAAAGAAAATAAACAGAAATATACTTTGATTTCATTAAAAACACAATCTAATACTAAACACCAACTTACTTGCGTGTTTGATTGATCATTTATTGGAAAATCGCCTTTCTGATCATTAACAAACACGGGAACAAAGAAGATAGGACTCAATCACTCCTCCTTCTTCGAATGAAGTAGAAAATTGAATTTCATCAATATTAAAGCTTTAACACTGTCTTATCCGAAAACATGGCATCATCTTCGGACTCAAAAGTAACCATTCATGTTCTTGTAATTTTTAGAAAAACTTCCCTTGTTGATTTTCGATTTAGGGAACAGTTGGGGAAGTGACTTATAATCACTATGTGAGGCAAGGGTATAAAGGTGATTAAGATTATAAGCTATAAGGGGTGACTTCATTTATTCCTAGTAACTATGTCTTACTCGTCTGACTTGGGGATGTGGTACACTCCCGCTGGATTCGGTCCCCCCATTAGCAGCGTTGAAGGAATCCACCTTAGGATAAGGCGGAGTAAGTCTTTGTTATTTCGAGTTAACCGCCTGTACCGAGACGAATAAAGCGTCTCCATCATGTTTAACTGGCTAATTATGTTGCTGTAATACATTATGGACATAATGTAATCCACCCAAAGAGGCCACTCTGGGAAAGATTTGGCTAAAGATAAGAAAGAAACGCGTGGGAGTGTGAAGTTTCCACGAGCCAAGCGAAGATGAGAATTAGCAATTATAGGAAGTGATGGCGGTGTATCGGTCTCGCCCGATAGAAGCCAGTCGCTAGATTCCTGATCAACGAATGATAGATGAAAGCTTGTCGGCGTCCGGATCTGCTGAAAAAAGTCATCATCTAAGAGAGACGTGGTGTTGCTTTGATCAGTGTCGCTCTGGTCAGCCTCGCTCTCACTCACCCTGACAAACATAAAACTAACATCCTTCCCTTTACCAGGAGCAAAGACACGCTCTTCCTCTGTTAAAATATGAGTGGTAAAATCCGTGTTTTCATCCGTCAAATCCTCACCGCTGGAGGAAGGATGATCCTCCGCAGAACTCTCTTGGTCACTCATCAGAAGATTAAAAACGAAAGAAAAGGGGGGAGCTGATAGAAGACTGAGAGGAAACGAGAAGTTCGATGAGTAAATGGATAAATGAAAAATGAAAGGTGACGTACGTGTATATTGTAGATACCTGGAAAAGAATCGTTTTTGGGGAATGGCGCTTTTTTGGGGACCATGGTTTCTTTTGGGTAAAGACATTAGAAGTGAATTTTAGGTCACCCTCCATATCAGTTATTTATTTAATACCTAATCTACCTCTTTATTAATTTTAAGTTATGATTAGTGAAATGATTTAGTTAAAAACAATTAGTGAGATTAAATTAAAAGATGAGTTTATTATTAGTTGAGTAGAATTATTGTGAGAGTAGAGTTAGAAGATGAAGGAGAAAAAACATGAAAAATAATTTTTTTTTCCAATTCACCCCCTTTGAGTATTCAAATGATGGATTTTATCAACCTGTGGGAGGTAGAGTATTTGGGTGAACAAGTATGCTCCAAACTTAGATAATGTATGTTGAATTGGTAAAAACTTCCCAAAATGTAAAATTTTGAACTCGGATTTTGAACAGTTCGGTTATTTTATATAAGAAACAAGTAACCGAACTCATCCGAAGGTGTAGTTCGGTTGCTTTGTGAGGATGAACAAGTAACTTAGAACTCATCGAAGGTGTAGTTCGGTTGTTGATCCAAACACGCAAAGTTCCGAACTCCATATTAATGGAAGCTCGACATGCGAGTGTTATGTTCGGTTGGTTCGCAACTAACCGAACTTTATGTACAAATAAATTTTAACCTAGTGTATAAGGTTCGGTTGGTTCGCAAACTACATGCTTTTGCGATCCAACCGAACTAAAGTTTAATAAGTTCGGTTGTTTCGCAAACTTGAGATTAATTGCACAACCAACCGAATCTCTAACAAACAAAAATTTCTTATGTTTTTAACCGTAGAGTTCGGTTACATGGCGGTTTTAAAATTTTTGCGAAATAACCGAACAAAGTTGATAGAGTTCGGTTATAAGAGAAAATAAAAATAATGGGAAAAACGATGAGGTTCGGTTACATGACAACTTTTTTTCTTATGTTTTTAACCCTAGAGTTCGGTTACATGGCGGTTTATACATTTATGCGAAACAACTCAACACAAATCGGTTCAAACAACATAGTTATAAAGCATATAGAACCGAACTCATTCAAGGTGTAGTCGGTTGCTTTGTGAGGATGAACAAGTAACCGAACTCATTCGAATGTGTAGTTCGGTTGCCTTGTGAGATGAACAAGTGCTTAAACTCAAAGACAGTAACCTCCATTAAACCTCTCCACAACTTCCATTTTCAACTCATTTGGATGATTACTTCTCATTTTTTCAACCAAAAACAAACGACAAGTAATGGGTTTGTGAGAATATCTTTGCTAAAGATTTAAATTAAGTTATATATATATAGAGGTGGTGGTGGTTGGTGGTGGTTGTGTTGTCCCGGTGGTTGGTGGTGGTGATAATCAGAGGTGGTGGTGGTGGTAATCGGCGGTGGTGGTGGTGGAGGTGGTGGTGGTATTTATCGGCGGTGATGGGTGGTGGTGGTGGGAGGAGGTGGTGGTTATATATATAGAGAGGTGGTTATTAGGTTGGTTTTAAATTAAATTAGGTTAAGGGCAAGTTAGTAATTTCAACGCATTAGGACATCCCTTATAAGCTAGAGGGAAGGTGGCATAATCAAACCATGGTCCCCTCAAAAAAACCACGGTCCCCAAAAAATGGTTCCTGGAAAATACCAAGGGAGAAATGACCCAAATGTGATAATAATAGGGCTTAAGGAAAAGCTTAAGAGATAATTTGGGCTCAAAGGAGAGGAGTCCTAATGACCCATTAAGGGAAGTCAAGACAAGAAATCAAGAGGAAAGACTAAAAAAGAGTCAAACTTAGAAAGGAAGAAAGGGTAGATCTTTGTAAATATTTAAAATGATGGGTATTAGATAAGGCCAATGAGATACATGGCTATAAAAGGTTGATCTCCACTAAGAAATACAGAGCTAACTTCTTGTGGCTAACTATGTACTACTTTAGAGTAAGCTTCCAACTCTACTTATGATATTTGTACCCATTACATTTTGGCGACCACGGTGGGAGCCTATCTCATAGGATTAGGACGGTCGGTCCAACCCACTTAACGCTCACACCTCAATATTTCTCTTCGCACAAGAGTCCTTGTACAAGCGGGATCATCATCTAGGCGGATGTTACCCTACACGCCTCTCATCCCGTCGCCTCCATCACTCTCTCCAATTTCCCTTAAAAAATAAAATAAAATAAAAAATAAAAAACTCTGGGCGGAGCCCAAAGAAATTCCAGCGACTGTTACTTATCCCGTCGGCTTCATCTCTGCCAGCGCCTCCATCTGTCTATCGCCAGTGCCGGTTTACTCCTCCCATCGCCATATTGAACGTATCATGACAGCATCGCCCCGATGCTTGTACCCTCGACCCCTTACATCCAACAACTATCATCTAAATGCTCAACGCGCCTTCATCATTCTTCAATGACGCCCCTATTTCCCTCTTAAAAAAAAGATGTCTACCAGCAAACGCCCATGTATCCATGCTCCGCGAATACCACCTCATACCATCAGCATGCCCTTCAAACAAAGCAGTGTTACGTTTTATATTCTTCATATAAGCGTCATCTAACTCACTCCTCCCCATCCGCGCCTGCAACCATCAAACGCCCATCACCATTTATCGCGTCGACCATCCGAAGTTCACGCTACCATCACCAAAGACGAAACCACCAGCTCGAGAGAAGCCAGCACCGATGTGATCCCATTCCAAAGCACGCCAGGATGCAGTAAGAGCATCACCTTATCCAAGCGTCTCCTCTCAAGCATCCAGCGCCTTCATCCCTCCCTTTCATCTAGCGACTTCTGCTCACTCCATGCCTCCATGGCGGCGTCCCAACTAAACTCCAACATCAGTTCACTCTTGCAAGCGCCTCATGAACGTATCAAAGCAGTGTCGCCTCCGCCATTAACGCTTGCATCCTTAACACTACCAATATCCAGCAACCATCATCTATGCTAAATTGTTATCGCCAACGCCTTCATCTCCCTCTACTTTCTCGAAGGATAAAAACAACTCACCTCCGTATCCACTCCATCCGAAAGCATGACAGAACATCAAACAGAAACATTTCCACTTCACAGGGAGTAGATAATGCTCGCACAACAGGTGTTTGCTACAAGTTCACAGGGAAAAGCCTCTCAAATTCTCAACCATCCGTTACCAACAATGCAAATTAATGAAGTTTCTAATGAAATACTAAGCCAGCGGTGAAACGAAGAAGAGGGATCCTTGCTTGTCCGAAACTCAACACCGATATCACCCCCACCTCACAGCACGCCAGCCTCTTCACAACAACGGCATCATATGACATTCTCTTCATGCAGTGTCTTAATAACCAACCAGCGTCAGCTTATAAGCGCCTCCATCTTGCTCACGAACACAGGACCACTCTTAAAACGTCGGCGCCTTCATCTTCCTCCACGCAGTGCCTCAATAACCCAACTTCTCTTCAGCGCCTCCATGTTCAAGAAGCGCCGGTTTCTCTCCAGCGCCCCCTTCTCTCTCTCTCGCCAGCGTCTCCATCGGTCTCATGTGAGCGCCTGTTTACTCTTCTCAGCGTCTTTTGAACGTCGCCTCCGTTATCATCGACGCTTGCATCCTCAATATCACCTACATCCAGCGATTATCGACTCATACCGTCAGCGTCTTCATCTTCCTCCACCTTCTCTATCTTGCCAGCTCTCATCTCTCTCAAAAGCGTCTCCATCTTTCTTACTCATCAGCGCCTCAATAACCCATCAGCGTTTCCATATCTCTTACTCATGGAGCGCCTTAACTCATCTACGCCTCCATCTCTCTCTAACTCCTCAAAACATAGAAACAACTCCCCATCAACGGAGTTCTCGGCAGCACCAGTATCAAAAAAAGGGGAATCTCAATCCGTGTTTTCAAAAAAGCAGCAAGAAACCAAAGTTTAACCCTCTCAAATTCGAAAATCAGTATCCGCCAACACAACCAAACCCTAACACAATGTCATCAACAAATACAATTACAAAGTCAGTCTCAATACATCAGAGAAGAAGGCGGAAATTTTAGGAGTTGACGTTTGCACACTTTCTCCTAGCGTCTCCCCCTATTTCTGAGTGTTATCGGCACTTCTGTCATCAGCGCTTGCATCTTTAACACTGTCGGAACCATCATAGACTCACAAAAGCTACCTCCACCTTCACAGCTTCCGCCATCATCTTCAGCAGTGTAAACCACTATATGCAAAATGCTAGACGACGGCAACAACGATTAACACCACCTACATACCTCTCTAAAAACACAACTAACAAACCTGTCCAGCTCCATTTATATTTTAATCGGTACACGCGGCACCGTCAGCTCATCCAAGCGTCTATTCTCTCAAGCATCTAAGCGCCTCCAATTTCTCCTCAGCGCCTCTATCTTCCTCCAAAAAGCGCCTCAACCATCATACGCTTATAACCGTCATCCGCTGAAGACTACTACTACATAGAATCATCCGTAATACCAAGACATCAGTAGCAACAAGCGGCGTCACCCACTATGCTTCACCAGCTCCTCAAGCTACATACTTGACCAAAACAACACCGCTCCATGCCCAACCGCCACCAGTACCAAACTTCAACGACTAGCAAGCAACTAGTGTGACTTGTGTTACACAGAAATCTTCATCGAAGGATCGACATTGAATCTCAATTTGTTTTATTAACAAGACAACAAGGAATATATTCGGAAAGACCATCGCCCACACATTACTTGCAGAGACTCCACAGAAGGATTTTCTCGCTACAGAAACCTCTAATGTTAAAGGGCATTAGACCAGAGCGTCAGTTCTAGCCGCTACTTGTTCAACTCTTGGCGACGCCTGAGAGATGCTCTCCATGCTAAGGACGATCCCACCAACTCAATACCGAGAGAAGGTCGTCAGCACCAACACAATCCCACCCCAAAAGCACGCCAGAAGGTAAACAAAACTCTTCCCTCCTACGCTGCTTAAATGAACATAAAATTACTCCTTAATTTGACGGCTATTTTCAGTAATATAACGATTCATCTTATCTTACTAATATAAGAGCATCTCCAATGGTAACTTGGTGTGCATCTTTTGTGGAAGTTGTCTTTTCTGATTTAAAGACCAAATTTTCCTTAATTGGAGGAGATGAAAGAAAAACATCTCCAACTATAATTGTATTGCTTTAGTTCTGAACTTTTTCCACCATTGATCTAAATTATGTATTTAATCATACCCATAGATAATGATGAGTAGGATGTTCACATCCTCTAAGAGAACCTCTAAAACCAGAGGATGGCTTTGAGGATGTCTATATAACTACCAGACACATCATCTTAACTTTCTCCCTTCACATTCTCATTGGAGAGGATTTTTTTTGTTAAATCATTAAAAATCCTAGGTGGCCTTATATTTAGGACATTTACAATGTCTCATTGGAGATGCTCTAAAGAAAAGAGGTAATTGTTTGGTGAAGCCTTTTCACATGACAATAATACCGCCATTAACTAAGTTTTTAGTTAGTATTTGTATATTCAGGAATGCCATTGTTTTAAAAATTGACCAAAAAATTAAAACTTAGATATCTTTAAAAATACACATCGGATTTTTGCAAAATTAATATATTTGGAAATCTCTTTAAATTATCTACGTAATGAGTACAAACAAGAATATTAAATTTTTATTTCAAGATTTTTTTTTTTTCATTATTATCAAATTTGATGTTGTTAAAAGAATCCAATTCAAGCATGTGCATCGCACATGTGGCCTTACTAGTGATTGATAAACTTAAGTGCCTAATTAATTGTCACCTTAGTGAATATCATACCGTCACACAATATCTTGAGCTTTGAATATCCATTTAAAATTTTTGAGAATGAAATAGTACGTATGCATGAGACTTTAGTAGTGAATATTCACATTTCTATCAAGTATAAATTACGCTCACCAACCAGCTGCACAATAAGTGATACAAAAAAACGTTAATTTAACATCTCGATATATCATGATGCCTATAGATATTTTAATTCAATAATGCGCATGTATATGCACTACACAGTTGCTCACAGCTAATATAGCCGCCAGGGCAATAATTAAGCCACCCATTTGTATTGGTGGTTACAGTCGCACAGTCACCTCAGTACGTTGAAATTATTATTTTCATGAATACATTGCCACATTAATAATTGCTAGCCTACATTGCTGAAATCTCAAAAATAATTACTATCGTCGTTGTTGTATGAACTACTGTATAAAGTTTAAGGATAGAAAAGAAATCCCAACGTTTTTGTCAAAATATGTGTGGAAAATGAAAGTCTCCCTCAACAAGAGGTGCGAGCATTTTGAAAATAAAGTAAGTAAATAAATAAAATCCTCTGGCCCTCGACAACCAAGAGGCTTGAGTGTCTAAGAAATCCTCTTGCCCTCAACAACCAAGAGGCTTGAGTGTCTAAGAAATCCTCCTGCCCTCGACAACCAAGAGGCTCGAGGTCTAAATCCTCCCACCCTTGACAAGAGGGGAGTGTATAAATCCTCTTGTGCTCACTCTTTGAGACTCGAGTATCTAAATCCTCTCGTGCTCACTCTTTGAGACTTGAGTGTCTAAATCCTCCCACCCTCGATAAGAGGAGGAGTGTCTAAATCCTCTTGTGCTCACTCTTTGAGACTCGAGTGTCTAAAATCCTCTTGTGCTCACTCTTTGAGACTCGAGTGTCTAAATACTCACACCCTGGATGAGAGGGAGAAAACTCTATCTAAGAAGCGGCTCTTACGCCAAGATATCGGCTCTTAAGCCTTTGAAGAAAAAGATAGACAAAGGGTAGAAGCCCTCCAACTCAAAAGAAGCTCTTAAGCCTTAAGAGCGTCTCTACAAAGGGGATAGAAACCCTTCAACCCAAAAGCGGCTATTACGCCCACGATAAAAGAAAGAAATAAAGAAGAAGCGGCTCTTAAGCCTTTGAAAAAAAAAAAAAAAAGCGGGAGAACATCTTTTGCTCCCGCCAAGACAGGGTCCGGGCGTCTCCAATGGTGCGGGCGCCCTAATCACATTTCCATTGATGATAAAAAAAAGAAGACGCCTTAGCCTTTGAAGAAAAAAAAAAAAAAAAAAAAAAAAACGCGCAGCTCTTACGCCCATGATAAAAAAATAAAATAATAATAAATAAATAAATAAAAGCTACACTTACGCCCATGAGGAAACCCGCCCATGAGGAAACTTGCCTCCATCACCAAATGGCGGCTAGCCTTTGACAAAAGGAAGAGAAAAGGTAGAAACCCTTCACCATCAAAGGGGGAAACTTATGCCTTTAACAGAAGAATACGGAAGCACCACTCGAACCTCTAACAAAAAGGAAGGAAAGAAAAGAGGGAAGAAACCCTTCGTCTCCAAATGGCGCCCTCAAGCCTTCAACAACGTAAGATACGCCAAAAAGAAGGCGAGTCAAAGATACATCACACAAGGGGACTTGCAGGAAGAGAGCAAGCCCAATAGACGCCAAGAAGAAGGCGAGTCAAAGATACATGGGGACTCGCAGGAAGAGAGCAAACCCAATAGACGCCAAGAAGAAGGCGAGTCAAAAATACAAGGGGACTTACAGGAAGAGAGCAAGCCCAAATGACTCCAAGAAGAGTGCAAGTCCAAAAGACGCCGGGAATAAAGCGAGTGTAAGAGACAAGGGGACTTGCAAAGAGCAAGTCAAGACAAGGGAATCTACAAAGAGAGTACGGGTGTTTTAAGACAGGCGAACCCAGAAAGGAAACATCCCGCCTAGGCGATCACCGAGGACACGCCAGTGGGAGACTTGTAAGATCAAGAGGCAAGTATCAAGGCAGGCCGCCTGAGAGAAGCAATAGACTGTTGAGAAGGCTAACGCCTTGCCCAAACAGCCAGGGGACTTAATGTAGATACCTGGAAAATACCAAGGGAGAAATGACCCAAATGTGATAATAATAGGGCTTAAGGAAAAGCTTAGGAGATAATTTGGGCTCAAAGGAGAGGAGTCCTAATGACCCATTAAGGGAAGTCAAGACAGTAAGTCCAAGAGGAAAGACTAAAGAGTCAAACTTAGAAAGGAAGAAAGGTATCTTTGTAAATACTTCTAAAATGATGGATATTAGATAAGGCCAAGGAGATACATGGCTATAAAAGGGGTTGATCTCCACTAAGAAATACAGAGCTAACTTCTTGTGGCTAACTCTACTATGATATTGGTACCCATTATATATATATATATATATATATATATATTACTGAACCGAGAAGGAGTGCAGACTATGGTAACCGAAACGTCTCTGTGAAACTGAAAAGGTGCGACATTAAAGAGGGAAATTGAATGGTTACAATTAAAGAGAAGCGAGAAGTATAACCTTCTCTATGCCGGCACGTCCTGATGAACACTCAAAGCTGGATATAAAGATGCAATATGCCAAGGGGACTTCGTCAAACGCAAAGCTGGAAAGAATGCCTTGGAGGACCCGCCAAAGGCGCGCAAAAGGATATGTAGTAGCCGTTCCAATCTAATGGAAGACAAGGGGACTTGCACAAAGGCGTGCAAGTTTAGAAGAAGGGGTTGTTTCGGTGATGCAAGAGCTCCGTGTCACAAGAAGTATAGAGAAAATTTTTGAGGGGGGCGTTTTTTTGAAGGGGGCATGAGGGACAAATAATATGGTGACATGTGTCAACATATTAATGAATTTTGTTTCCAAAAATACCAACACCACATTTTTTTTTATATTTTTAGAAACAAAATTTATTAATATGATAGACATGTGTCAGCAAATGATTTGTCCCCATGCCCCCCTTAAAAAAACGCCCTCATCAAAAATTTTCTCAGAAGTATAAGGGTCAAAGAATGCTGATCAGACGACAAGGGGACTTGCAGAAGCATGCCAATCTAAAGGAAAAATGTGTAAAGAAAGGGGAAAGTGTTAAAGACGCCACGATGACAGAACTATAGACTGTTGGGAAGACTAAACGCCTTGCCCAAACAGCCAGGGACTTAATGTAGATACCCAAAAAAATATCATAGGATGAAGTCAGCACGGGCACCAGTAATTCAACTGACGTGTAAGAAAGACCTCCCCTTATCCAAGAATGGAGTAGTAAATAACGTCTTCTCTATAGTGGAATACACGTGCATGGTATAAGATGAAAGAGCTTGGAGAAGAAGACAGGAAGTACACGTGTACGGTCACATGGAGAAAGGGATTTGCTAAAACAAGATAGGAAAGGACACACAGTAAATATTCTACTTTCTAGGACTTATCTATAAAAGGGGTTTGCTATCAACTAACAGACTCGGTGGTTATATATGTGGAAAATTGTGTTCTATTTTCTGGAGAAAGTCTCTATACCTTACTTTATTTGTACCCTGTGTTAGAGCATTGCTCGGTTGAACCCACCAAGCGTTGGTATGTCAAGTTTGGTTATCATATTTTAGTGAACCAAACCTCATTTAAAGAGTCGCTTGATTATGTACTGTAGTCAACTTCGTATAGGTTAGCTTTATTAGGATATGAAACATTATAAGTATTGCGAATACTTGAAGAAGTGAAGAAGTAAGGAGCTACAACGACAACATCATCCTTCCACTTGAGGTTAGTGATATTTGACTTGCACTGTTTCATTCCTTAACGTATCTTTCAATTTGTGCATATTGAAAACATAACTGCGAAGCATGAATGATTATACTCTAGTTAGACGTAGTATTAAGGAATACAATACAAGGTTTATTGCTTAACCGTTAAACTTAGTTACCTAAGCTTAGGCTGTTCTGATCGGGACTGAGTCGAGCTCTGAGGATCGGCAATCAACTCGGCGAAAATTTTCTCTTCTCAGTTCTCGATTGTTGTGCGAATTCAATACATCAGGTGATTTCTAGTTAATTACTTCTTACATATTAATGGTTTAGAGAGTTCATTCAGGTGTTTTTTCATGATTTATTCACCGAGACATCTGAAAATTTTAGTAACAATATCGGGGTAAGGATGACTTAACCTAATTTTGGGTCTACTTCTAGTGATGATAAAAATCAATCAGATGAAAGTATTTTAAGTGAACCTCCATCATTATATATCTCAGATGAGGAAATTGATGAAAGTAGAAATGAATGGAAGTTTAGTTTGATTTGACGATTGGATTTTGTCAAAATGAAATTTGCAGTTGTTGTATCATCTCTTAAAAATCAATGGAAGCTTACAGGTACTTGTCAACTGATTCCTTTAGGTAAAGGTTTTTTTATCGTTAAGCTGAATAATGAAATTTATATGAAATATGTTTGGAATGGGTATTGGATGGTGGAAACACAAACACTAAAATTGAGAGAATGGGAACCAAATTTCAATCCAACAGCTCAAAAAATGATTACAGCTTTTGTTTGGATTCATTTTCCTGGGTTGAGAATGGAGTATTGGAAAGAAAAAATCATTATGAATTTGGGTGAAAGATTTGGTAGAGCTATAAAGGTAGATGAAACAACTTTGAAGCGTGAAGTTGGTTATTATGCTAGTGTACTGGTGGAAGTAGATTTATCAAGACATATTCCTAATCAAATTTTGTTAAAACAAAGTATGGAAGTTTCAGTCAAGAAGTGCTAATTCCTCAAATACCTAAATTTTGTGATCATTGTAAAGTGGTGAGACATTTGGAATGTAGATCAAAAAGAGATAATACTCAGTTTGGTGTGGAACAAGGAAGGAAAGAAAGATATCAGTGGAAACCAAAAGTTAAGAATACTGGTGGTTTTGATATATGCTTCACAAGTAAAGAAAGAGAAATGCAAAACCAGGTGGATACACTTTTGTTTAGTGCAGATGAAACAGTGGAGTCTGTAGTGCCTCCAATAACAACTCCTTTGGTGCCTCCTACAATAAATTCTGTGGAGCAGTTGGAGGGGATTATGGATAAACAATTTACTCTGGATATTGAAAAAGATTTTCCTTTGTTATCTGAAGAAAAGTTAATTAATGTAGCTTCAATTACTTTCAGAGTACAAAAGCTAGAAAATGCAATACCAAGATTTTGTATAGAAATGAAGTGGTTAAAGAGATAATTACACACTCTGGAAGGGAGTAGTCTAGTTCAGCTAATCTGATTCAAGGTCAGATAAATTCTAATAAATTTCAAATTTTGAGAGAAGTGGCAGAGGAGTTACAAACTGAGATAAGTGGAAATACTTCTATTGTAGCAGGTACTGGAATGAATAAGGTTGTTGGGAGAGCCAAAGGAAAAAATGTTAAACCTAATCCTAATGTAACAACAAGAAAGCAGGTAGCTACAAGTAATTCTGTAACAATTAAAGGTGTGAGAAGTCCTTCAACTTCTCAATCTAATTTTTCTCATTGAAGATTCTTTTCTGGAACATCAGAGGCTTAAAAAGGGAGAAAGCCAAAGCCAAATTAAGAAGTTTAGTCAATCAATTTTGTCCTGCATTGGTGTGGATAGCTGAGCCTAAAGTGAAAGTTAATGGGAAGTCCATACATAATCTTAAATTACCAGGTATGTGTAAAACACTAATTCATAATTCTGATCAGGGAGAAAAGGCCAACATATGGTTATCCTGGCATATATCTTTAGCTTCTCCAACTATTATTTCTATCACTAAACAAGCTATAACAATAGGAATTGGCAATGTCATGGTCACTGGAGTACATGCAGATTGTTTGACCATTAATAAAAGAGAGCTGTGGACATAACTAGTTAATCTCAGTGAAAGGGGCTGTCCATGGTTAGTCATTGGAGATTTCTATGTAGTTCTTAATAATAATGAGAAAAAAGGAGGAAGAAGACCTTTGAGGGTTGCAGTACAAGAATTTGAAGAATGTTTGGATTTATGCAAGTTGATGCAAGCTTCAAAGACAGGGATCCAATTTTCTTGGTGTAACAATAGAGTTGGAAAAAAGAGAATATTATGTGATCTAGATAAAGCTTTTATAAATGTTAAATAGTTGGAATCACATGAAGGATGGAGCTACAAAGTGGGAGTTAGAGGGACTTCTGATCATGGACCATTACTGGGTTCTGTGATTGGAATACAAAACCAAAGAATATTCCATTTAGATATCAAGATGTTTGGACTACTCACCCAAAATTCTTAGAGTTAATTAAACAGTCATGGAGAGAACCTTGTGAAGGTAATCTAGCTTTTTCAGTTTATGCATAAACTCAAAAGATTTAAACAAAGTGTTAAATTGTGGAACTGGACTGTTTTTGGTGACTTAAGAAAAAAGGTTCAAACAACAGACGAAAATGTGATGAATGCTTCATTATTATCTGATGCTGATCCTGAGAATATTATTTTACTGAATGAGTTGGTAACTGCTAGAGGAAGACATGAAGTAGCTGCTCAACAATATAATACACTGATGCAAGCTAAGTCAAGAGTTAAATGGGTTAAAGGTGGTGGAGCCAATACTGCATTTTTTCATGCTAATATGAGAATCAGACAAGCTCAGAATATAATTGCTGAATTGGAGGATATGAATGGAACAATGATTACAGATCAAGGGGTAATAGCAGATATGTTGGTGGACCATTTTAAAAATAAATTCTCGAAGAGACCAATTGAGCTCATAGATGATATTCTTGAAGTGATTCCAAAAGTTCTTACTGATGAAGACAATAAAATACTTGATGATGTTCCTTCATGTGAGGAGATTAAAGATGATGTGTTTGGAATGGATGCAAATTCTTCTCCTGGTCCAGATGGTTTTCCAGGAAGTTTCTATAAATTTGCATGGGAAGTAGCAGGTCAAGATATGATAACAGCTATACAATACTGTTGGAGATGTAGATTTATCCCTAGAGGATTAAATTCAAATTTATTATTTCTCTTACCTAAGGTGAAAGGGGAAAAAAGAGATGATCAATTTAGACCAATTGGATTGGCAAACTTTAGCTTCAAGGTAATAACAAGAATCATAACAACCAAATTAAGTAAAATGGTGAATAATTTGGTCTCCAACCAACAAGGTGCATTTATAAAAGGGAGAACTATACATGAAAAAATAGTGTTGGCATCTGAACTGGTGAATGAAATGAACATTAAGAGAAGAGGAGGTAATGTGGTATTGAAATTGGATATATCCCAAGCATATGATTCCTTGAGCTAGGAATTTCTTTTTGAAGTATTAAGAAAGTTTGGTTTTTCAGAAGTTGGTATTAAATGGCTCAAAATATTATTTACTTTAGCTAGGATCTCATTTTTGGTAAATGGGGGTCCTTGTGGTTTCTTTGAAGTGAGTAGAGGGTTGAGACAAGGAGATCCACTATCTCCCATTCTCTTTGTGATTGCTGAGGAAGTATTGAGTAGAAATATTACTCAAATGGTGCAAGAAGGTAAAATTCAGACAATGGTGCAAAGAAATGGAGTACAACCTTCACATTTTCTACTTGCAGATGATATTTTTGTGTTCTGTAATGGGCAAAAAAGATCACTGGATAAGCTAATGGAGTTGTTAATCAAATACCAAAATGCTTTAGGTCAAGTGATCAAACAAAAAAGTAAATGCTTTGCTGGAGGTACATCTGAGAATAGAAGGAGAGGAATTGTTGAACATCTACAGATGGAGTTATCTGAATTTCCAGACAAGTACCTTGGAGTTACACTGAATCATGGTAGAGTTAGAGTTCACCAAGTGTGGGGAATTATAGAAATGATGCAGGAAATGCTTGCTAGCTGAAAAGGTACATTACTTTCCTTCCCATCAAGACTTACACTAGTCAAATTTGTGTTGTGCAGTTATCCAATTTTTACTATGTCAGTCTATAAGTGGCCAAAGGTGGTGATAAAAGAGTGTGAAAGAATTATTAGGAATTTTTTATGGACTGGGGACCCTGCTGAAAAGAAGTTAGTAACTGTGAAGTGGGAAGAGATAAATGCACCAATTTCTGAGGGAGGCTTGGGATTAAGAAGATTGGAAGTAATCAACAAAGCTTTGTTGATGAAACTCTTATGGAGAATTATGACATAATATGAAGAATGGACAAGGTTTATGAAGGCAAAGTATATGAATAAAAATGGTGAATGGATTCAGTCATACAAACAATCTTGAGTGTTGCCTGGACTAAAATGGGTAATTCAAGATGTAAATGAAGGCTCCAGATGGTTGGTAGGGGATGAAAAGAGTGTATCTGTTTGGAAGGATAAATGGGTTTTTGGTTATGCATTAGCTGAGAGGTATCCAGAAAGTAACTTTATACAACAACATATAGAATGGAAGGTGGAGCAGCTAATAAATAATGGGGAATGACAAATTCTTATAGCTTTGCATCAGTTCTTTAAGATTGAAGATTTGCCTCAGCTGGGGGATGGTCCTGACAAGAGAATTTGGAGTGCAAACTTAACTGGAAAATTTATAATAGCTAATGCAGCTCAGCAGGTGAGAAATAAGTTTCCTTTAGTTCCCTGGGCTAAAAAGGTATGGGATCCTTGTCTCCATCCTTATATTTCATCAAATGTTTGGAAGATGCTTAGAGGAGCTTGTGCAACAGAAGAGACAGTTAGAAAAAAAGGTTTTAGTACCGTATCCAAGTGTTATTTGTGTGGGAATGCACAAGATAATATGGAGCACATACTGTGGCAATGCACATTTAGTGAGGAAATTTGGCATTGGTTGTGTGGATTATTTAAATTCTCTGTTCCTTCTAATTTTGATGAACTTCTAAGTATTGTGAAGCACAAGAGTCCAACTATTAAACAAGTATGGTTAATTAGTGTTTTTACTGCCATGGTGGAAGTCTGGTTTAGCAGGAACAAAAAAATAGATGAAGACCAATCTCCAAACTATGTGCGGGTAAAAGACAGAATACTAAGCTTTACTAAGGAATGTAGCATCAGAATGAGGGGGAAAAGATGGAGTGATCTGTATGACTTTCAAGTTTTATCTGAATTTGGTATTAAAAATGTTCCAGTGAGCAACAGTGTGGTGAAGGAGTGTGTGTTCAAATTCCCAGTGATGAACCAAATTTTAATCTGTTGTGATGGTGCTTCCAAAGGAAATCCAGGACAAGCTGGTGTGGGTTTTATGGGAAGAGACATTGAAGGAAGGTACATGGTGCTGCTTCAGGAGGTATTGGGATTGCCACAAATTATATAGCTGAAGTAATGACATTGATTACGTGAAATGGAATGGAATGGGCAAAGTGTATGGGTTTATGGATGTTTGCTTCAATTTAGATTCAAAAGAAGTTATAATTGCTTTCATGTCAGGTAAGTTACCTTGGATAGTGAGCATTAGATGGCAGAAAATAAAGAAAAACCTGAATAGAATAACTTTCAGACATTCATTTAGGGAAATAAATTTTTCAGCTGATAAAATGGCAAAGAGGGGAGCTATGTTACATAGAGGAGAGTTTGTGTATTATGAAGATAAACCAAGCTTTTTAGGAGTGCTGGAATCAGAAGATAGACCATACTTTAGATTCTAAAAGTTGTTCGTTGTAAAGGACTAAGGCCCTCATTGGGCTGAGTTTTTGTTTTGGGCCTGTTTATTTTTGCTTCTTTTTTTGTTTAATTTTTGTATGTCCTGTACTGGGCCTGTCTAGTCAGTTTTATGTGTACATAACCTTTGGTTTTTGTTTTGGAAATAAAATTACGTATGATTAAGCAAAAAAAAAAAAAAACTTTGTATATAAGACATCGACATAATCGTTTTATTGATATTGTGACTATGTATGGGTATGAGGTGAAGATTTCATTCTGGGAAACAATGTTTTACATTCGTTTAAAGGAAGTAAATTCATGAACTTGTTTTATGAATCGAAAGGGAAATCGCTAAGCTTATTGGTATTGTGATTCATTGCATATCTTTTGAACTACCAATATGTGTGATTAGTATAAGTGCTCATGACTTGTTTATGTTCTTGGTAAAACTATTCACAAGGCCTCGACTTTTTGTATTGGTATGACTTTTATTAGTGAAACCGATCTTAAGTAATCACTGAGATGGTATGATCGATTTAGTGTTATTGGTATGACCAACTCTAGGCAAAGGGGAACCGATCCTATGAAGAGGTGCAACCGATCACAAAGGGAAACCGATCCTTGTAAGAGGTGCAACACGTTTTTAGCAGATGGGGGAAACGATCCAATAAACTTGTGCAACACGTTTTAGTGAAAGGGAACCGATCCTAAGGACATGTACCATAAGTATGTGGGGAACCGATCCTAGTACCTAGTCAACCGAATTTTTGGAAAGCTAGTGTGACTATGCATAGTACTCACATGGAAGTAGAACCGAAACTTGTTTTGGTAGAACCGTTAAACCCATGATTGGTGATTGAGTGTTCTTAATCAATCACGTAGTTCTTGAAAGTCAGATGAACCAATTCTAAACTTGTTTGGAAGTGTGGCAAATCGGTTTCAAAATTGTAAGTATGAAATAGGACTTACAAAGTAATGATGTCGACATTCTTTGAACATGTGCAGTAACGCCTATATTTTATTGTTCAAAGATATTCCTTAATAGCTAAAGGAAAATCCCGGATAGAAATATAAGTTGAGAATCTTTTAATTAAGGTTTTTAATTTTATTTTTGGAAAATGAAAATTGGTAATGTGCATTTACTAATTGGAGATTTTCTAAGAGATTTTCGGTCAATGTTTGGACAAAGCATTTCCAGAATTATGGAAACCGAATCTGGAATATATTGCATATCTTGAGAATATTTCCAGCTTTGGAAATTCCTTGGTGTCCAAACTTCCTTGGTCTATAAATACCAAAGTTTGCATTTCTAGAAAACTAATCCTCGAGCCAAGAAAACTACCTAGTTGTGTTGTTATTGGTGGAACCAGCTTTATTCGGAAAGGAAAGTAACCTAATTAAGTAAATCTCTTACGACCCTTCATTTAAAGACTTCTTTGGGATTGAGAAGATCTATTAGTACCGTTGGTGGGAAACTAGATAATTGCGGTTTATTATTAGTTTTCAATCGATTTTATTGACTAACGGTTGTTGAACTTTAATTGCACCTAGTTTGTTTATGCTTGAGAATCTCTCTTCTGATATAAGATTCACTAAAACTAGATCGAAGTTTCGATGGGGATCTTTAGACCTGTTTGTAGATCTAAATACGTCTTGTGATAATCCATTGTTAATGAGACTCGTTCGTGCGTGATTGATCACAAGAGATTCAAGTTGATTGTGTGCAGTGTTTATTCAAGATCTAAGAAGATTTGAATACAAAGAAGACTTTGAAGATTTCGATTTGGGTTCATAATTTTGGTGTGCACAATACTTGTTTGTTAAAGAGGATCCAACTATAACTCGTTTATCCTTGTGGTAGATTGGATTGATTAGTTGAGTAAAGGCATCAATACGATTCTTTATGATTAAAAGTATTGATTGCAAAATCTAGACGATTACTTCGGTAATTGTTAGTAGATAGATCTAAGGACCTGACAAAGGAGTTTATTGGGATAAACAGAAGAGCTCTTTGTCGAACTCACATCACTTAGTTGAAAAGAGTTGATACCAAACAGATTTTTTGTTCCTTTACTGTTTGGAATACGAACCAAATGAATTGTTCCAAGTACGTGACTTATTCATAAGTTGGAGGCGTGGGAATACAGACGGAACTAGGTGAACTATAGGTTTAGTTGCTTGGTCTCAAATATAAGAAGTTGGTTTGATTTTGTATAGCGACTTAATCCTGAGAGTATTCAATTCTGGACAAGGTCCCAGGGTTTTTCTACATTTGCGGTTTCTCGTCAACAAAATCTTCTGCCGTGTCTTTTACTTTTCTATTTCCGCAATTATAATTGTTTTTATTATAATTAGAAGTAAAATACACAAACGTTAATTCCTATTTACTTGATAGTAATCCTATTGTTTTTGGTTAAGTCCGAACCTCTTATTAAGTAAACATACTTCGTTGTTGTATTGTCTTGATCTCGTATCCATAGACGATCACACGAAGTGTGAACCGATTAGTTGTATTGACTTGACTTAGTCCATAGATAATCACTTTCGGAGAAAGGACTTATAGGTAGAAAAGTTTTAGATTGAGGTATATTTGGGTACCTCGTCTTTTTCAATTGGTATCGTGAGCAGTAAAACACGAAAAGATCTTACAACTGTGTTTGGTGCGATCCAACCTATAAGATATGGGCTAAAACAAAGTTAAGCGAGAGCGAAAACTATAGAAAGTCTCAATTAACATATCACATGATATGTGCTCAAAAGAAGATTGTTCTTCAATCTCAGATTGCTCTTATTGATGAGATCTCTAACGAGACATTTTTGAGTTCTATTCTTGAGATCTCTAATGAAAGATCAGTGTGAAAACTTTCGAACTAAAGGAATTAATTAAACAATTTCTTTTTCATTTCTAATGAACTTCTCTTAACATTTGAAAGAGAACGAGATTTAACATTAAAGTTTGAAAATCTCTATAAAGTGCATGAATTACTAAAAGAAGAATTCACACAACAAGTTTGTGACTACAAAAAAAGGATGAATACGGAGCGTCATCATGTAGAAACTTGTGAAAAAGATCTGGAAAGATCTCAAGAAAAAATCTGTCTTCTGGAAAAGGAGGTTGATGACTCTAAAGTAAAATTGAACTCCCAACAAGAGTGCTACAAAGAAAAGGAAAAATGTCTTCTTTTTAACATAAATTGTTTAGAGGAAACTCTTAACACTACTCTTGATGAAAATAATCCATTAAAAGAGAAAATCTCTATAATGAGAAAAATGAATGCGAGTTCAAACAAGTTATCCTATTTATTGGAGTCAGGAAGAAGCCATGGAGACACACGTGGTTTAGGTTATGAAGGAAATAATACTGTAGTTCCTAACAATGAAACTAAGTTTGTCAAATTTGTGTGTACTCAAATAGAGGATTATCCAAAAGAAATTGCTCAATGCAACTGTAAAGAATCTTGTAAGGAAAAACAAACAGTTGATGATCAATCATTCCAGAAGAAGGAAAGTGATGAAGAAGAAAAAGGATTGAAGCTAAAAAGAACAAAGAAAGATAAAGGAACTTTCAACAACCTTGCACAGACATGTAACTACAAACATTGCAACTCTCATAATAATGTTGTTATTCTTGTGGTAGTAAAAATCATGTTCAGAAGATGTGCAAGATTCGTAAAATGCAAAATGCTCTTCGATTTGTTTCAAAGGAATTGGGAAAAATAAACTTTGATCCTCGCTCCTATCAAACAAAGTAAATGACTATTATGCTAATTCCCCGGTCTACCCAAGATATATCAAAATCTTTTAAAAAGGGGCATAAGAAAAATGATTTCAAACCGGGCAAGATTTGTCTCTCATCCTTTAAAAGGATCAGTCTCGAACCATTCTTAAATTATGATGACATATCATATCTCAAGAGATGGAAAAGGAAGAGCGATCAAAAATGATGCATTGTTGCATAAGAACAAATTTCTCTGTACCCAAGCACTCCTGTGTTATAGAATTTTTTTTAAAATGGGTAATTTCAGTTATTTCCTTTTGAGAAAGATTACCGAAAATCTTTATGTATAAAGGTTTCTTTTTATAAGTGGTTAAGATCTTATAAGAACCCAATTCTAATTCGAATTTTTCATGGTTCTTCAACAATGAAAGATCTAAAGAATGCTATATCTGATTTGATATACTCCTGTAGATTTCATGATCTATTAACTAGAAAAATTCATATAATTCTTTTTACTGAGAATAAAAGGTAGTACAACGAATTTGTGGGAGAATATTGTATCCAGGAAGTGGAAAGTGTTTTGGATTCCTCTAATAAATGAAGATTCAATATTTGTTCTAATCTGTGCTCATATCAGATCATGCCCTCTCTTACTGATGTAAGGGCTACAAGCTTATGTGCAGGATTTCTTGAACTAATAGGAAGAAAAGAACTCCTGAAGGAATTATCCTCTGTTGCTCGAAAGGAAATTATCTTTCATTTTGTTTGCTGGGCATCTTATAGAGATTTTCGTAATCTTCAAATGATTAGTTTTCACTCCACCAATCTTGAAATGTTTGAAGAGAACCTTAATGAAATCATAGAAACAGAGGATAACAAGGATGAATAAGTTTAACTCTTGTTCAAAGAAAATATACATCAATTTTTGATTTCTTTCAATGATTGTAGTAGGTCTATTATGAATAAAACTATCTTATTATGAATAAAATTATTTGATTTATAATTTTTCTTGTGATAGTTTATGTTTACATAGCCCGTGCTTGAATGCTTTATCTTATTTATATGTATGTATGAGATGTTTGATTTCGGTTTTCTAACCTTGATATTCAATCTCATATGTTGTGAACCCTTATGGTTTGGGTGACTTTTTGGTTTAGCAGGATTAAGTTCTAGCCCATGTTGGTAGGCTTTATCAAAGGATCATGAGGGGTTCACAAAGGGAAACCGATCCTTGTAAGAGGTGCAACACGTTTTTAGCAGATGGGGGAAACGATCCAATAAACTTGTGCAACACGTTTTTAGTGAAAGGGGAACCGATCCTAAGGACATGTACCATAAGTATGTGGGGAACCGATCCTAGTACCTAGTCAACCGAATTTTTGGAAAGCTAGTGTGACTATGCACAGTACTCACATGGAGGTAGAACCGAAACTTGTTTTGGTAGAACCGTTAAACCCATGATTGGTGATTGAGTGTTCTTAATCAATCACGTAGTTCTTGAAAGTCAGATGAACCAATTCTAAACTTGTTTGGAAGTGTGGCAAATCGGTTTCAAGATTGTAAGTATGAAAGAGGACTTACAAAGTAATGATGTCGACATTCTTTGAACATGTGGAGTAACCTATGATGCACCGATACTGATACGGGGATACTGATACGGTGACACTGATACGGGGATTCGTCAATTTTCATAAAATAGGGATACGGGATACGGTGGGATACGTGTATTTATTAAAAAATATTTTAACATAATAATAATTCATTCTAGTAAAAAATCATAAAATAAAAAAATCCGATAGATACTATTTTGAATATTAAAGTGAGCAACATTAAATTTTCAGCATTTTGGGTTCCAGTCTTACACATGTTAATTGAATGGATAAAATCATATGTACTCCGATTTCTCTCTAAACAACATGAAGAACATGACTTCCCAATAAGCTTTAAAGCTAGATTTTTCTAACACCGTATTTTTTTTTTCTTTTTCTAAAGCACCATAAAAATAAATACCAAGTCTTTTTTCTTTATAGTCAACAAGTTATTAGGTTTAGATATAATTATTCGATATGTTCATGAGTACAAATATCTACAATATTAAATTATATGTATAAATTTATAAATATATAGATTTGTATAAAAAAATAAATGTTAGATTATAAGAAGTATCCCCTAATAGAGTATCTGAGAGGTATCCCAGAGTATCCCCTACCCTTTTGTAATTAAAAAAAGGTGACACTTTAAATGGAGTATCTGATACGTATCCACAGGTATCCCAAGTATCCGATACGATATTTGGTAATCGATACGGATACGTCACCAATTTTGAAGTATCCGTGCTTCATAGGGAGTAACGCCTATCTTTTATTGTTCAAAGGTATTTCTGAATACCTAAAGGAAAATCCCGGGTCGAAATATAAGTTGAGAATCTTTTAATTAAGGTTTTAATTTTACTTTTAGAAAATGGAAATTGGTAATGTGCATTTACTAATTGAAATTTTCTAAGAGATTTTCGGTCAATGTTTGGACAAAGCATTTCCAGGGAATTATGGAAACCGAACTGGAATGTATTGCATATCTTGAGAATATTTTCAATTTGGAAATTCCTTGGTGTCCTAACTTCCTTGGTTTATAAATACCAAAGTTTGCATTTCTAGCAAACTAATCCTCCAGGAGCCAAAGAAACTACCTAGTTGTGTTGTTATCTTTGGTGGAACCGCCTATTCGGAGAGGAAAGTAACCTAATTAGGCGAAATCTCATCGCCGTTCTCGCTTTAAAGACTTCTTTGGGATTGAGTAGCTCTATTAGTACCGTTGGTGGGAAACTAGATAATTGCGGTTTATTGTTAGTTTTCGATTGATTTGATTGACTAACAGTTGTTGAACTTTGATTGCACCTAGTTTGTTTATGCTTGAGAATCTTCTCTTTTGATATAAGATTCACTCAAACTAGATCAAAGTTTCACTAGGGATCTTTAGACCGCTTGTAGACCAAAGACGTCTTGTGATAATCCATTGTTAACAGACGTTATGTGCGTGATTGATCACAAGAGATTCAAGTTGATTGTGTGCATGTGTTTATTGAAGATCTAAGAAGATATGAAGACAAAGAAGACTTTGAAGATTTCGATTTAGGTTCATAATCTTTGGTGTGCACAATACTTGTTTCGGTTAAAGAGGATCCAACTATAATCAATTTATATTTGTGGTAGATTGGATTGATTAGTTGAGTAGATCGGCATCAATACGATTCTTTGTGATTCAAAGTATTGATTTCAAAATCTAGACGATTATTTCTGTAATTGTTAGTAGATAGATCTAAGGACCCGACAAAGGAGTTTATTGGGATAAACGGAAGAGCCTTTTGTCTAACTCACGTCACTTGGTTGAAAATAGTTGATACCAAACAAATTTGTTGTTCCTTTACTGTTTGGATTACGAACCAAAGGAATTGTTCCAAGTACGTGACTTATTCATAAGTTGGAGGCGTGGGAATACAGACGGAACTAGGTGAACTAGAGGTTTAGTTGCTTGGCCTCAACTATACGAAATTGGCTTGATTTTGTATAGCGGCTTAATCCTCGAGAGTATTCCACCTGACAAGGTCCCGGGTTTTTCTCGCATTTGCGGTTTCTCGTTAATAAAATCTTGTCGTGTCTTTTACTTTTCTATTTCCGCAATTATAATTGTTTTTAGTATAATTAGAAGTAAGATACACAAACGTTAATTCCTATTTACTTGATAGTAATCCTATTGTGTTTGGTTAAGCCCGAACCTCTTATCAAGTAAACATACTTCGTTGTTGTATTGTCTCGATATCATATCCATAGACGATCACACGAAGTGTGAACCGATTAGTTGTATTTTCTCGACTCAGTCCATAGACAATCACTTTCGGAGAAAGGACTTATAGATGGGAAAGTTTTAGATTGAGGTATATTTGGGTACCCACGTCTTTTCACCATGTATACCATGTACCTTTTTTTTTTGGTTCCTAATATTTGTAATCCCATGAAATTTGAATCCCTTTTTTGTTTTTGTTTGAAAGGAACTTAATTTTCATTAAAAACAGAGTTTGACAACATAGTTACATGCCTAAATTGGCTATAATCTTGAGGATTATACCTAGTGTTAACATTGTTGGTATACATAGAATTCTTGTTTCTCACTTCAGTGCTCGAGTTCCCTATTTCATGAACAAAATTCTTGAAACATCCAGCACTTCTGGCCACGCAAAACCTTCATTCCGCCATCAGTTAGATTATGTATTTATCTTCTGCCTCTACTGAAAGTGTTAGCAATATCGAAAACTCCATAATCAGGCCCTTCCAAACTTCCCTTGCTGAAACCATTATCGCTATTTGTGTCTCCTCTATTGTTATTGTTAAGACAACCTTCATCTTCTTGTGAGAAACCTAATGTAGAACTTTTTTTATCTCTAGATAAATCCATTCCATCTATTTCTTCAAGCCACTTCTTCATGTTTCTCCTCTTTATCTGAACATGACCAATCTTTCTCAAAAAGTACCCTAAGTCTAAACATTCCTATCGTAATCGCATTTACTTGTGTATTACTTACGTTTACTTAAAAAGATCTAAACTTGTTAAAAAACCTACTGAAATTCTTATCTAGCATATACTTATTCATATTTAATTTTGCATCCAACTGTGTAGAGTCACCAGAGGACTCTTTCATCTGCTAGGATACTGCGACACTTTTGCATTTTATATCATCTAACAACTGCATCACAGAAATCATGGTCTTCTCCATGTCTTTACTGTCTACACCTTGTGGTGCAATCGATGCACCTTTCACCTCTGAACTTGCCTGTATGATCTGTGGCAAACATAATTACATAATCATTAATATCATTTTTGTTGTGAAACAAAGAACAATAAGCCTGCCATTTTTTTCCTTCTTCAAGATCAGTCTTCTTAGTAACCTCCAACTTCTTAGCTGCCATTATATGTGTCATAATATGAAAAGATGTATACTTGTAATTTGGTTTACTTCCATTAAACACAGATTCACACCCAATTTTCCAAACAAACCACATGTTGATAGCACAAATATTTTCCCAGCTAACATCATCATGATAACCTTTTTCACGTTTTTGTTTAAACCATGTTCTAATCCAGTTATGAATGGTGTTACTTTTCATTTTCATACCATTAGTTTTATAAGGTAAGTGTTTCCAAACATTTTTGACAAAATCACAGTTCATGAATATGTGATCTACACTTTCAACAGACCCATTACAAAGACAACAAGTAGTATTTATATTAGTCAAAATTTTACTGATTCTTTCCCCCACAGGGAGAATATCATGTAAATATTTCCACAAGAAAACTTTTATTCTCGGCATCACTCCCATTTTCCACATTCTCTTCCAAGTGCTAGGCTTTACATTCGAGGTGCCTGGCCTCTGATCATAGTCCACACTAAGATATTTGTACAAGGACTTAAACAGAAAATTCCCCATCATTAGTTAGACTCCACCTGAGTCTGTCCTTTTTGTTAGCATTAATTTTTATTTTTAAGATTTTTTGTATCGTATCATCATCAAAGCACAATTTAAGCTTATTAACATCCTTACAAGTGGCTTTCTTCATTCAAGAGATCATGATTTTAATAAAACCTTGATCCCAAAAGAATCCAGTTTGGAATTATTGTCTTCATCTGGTATCCACTTATGAATTAGGATATCAATATCATTTCCATTATTAACTTCCCAATAACTATATTTCCTAAGATTCTGAAAACTTTTTGATATTCCTTTCCACAAACAAGAATCGGTCACTTTTGTTTTAATTTTTTTTTTATATCAGGAATGTCACCATTTGGAAAATATTTTAGTTTGAATATAATTGCCCACATAGACTCAAGTAAGACACCAGTCTCCACCATATCCTTGTTATCATAGCCTCATTCATTATTTCAATATTTCTCAAACCTAGACCCCCTTCTAACTTGGTTTTACAAATCAGACGCCAACCTTTCAGGTATAACCCTCTAGATTTTCCATCCTTTTACCCCTTAAAAATCCAAGAAGAGCGAAAATTTTTAACGTATATTTTGGAATCCGAAAACATTTCATTTGGTAATTTGGAATCGTTTAAATCACAGTTTTGGCTAAGACACCTCTACCAGCAGCAGATAAATTTATCCATTTCAATCCTTTTAATCTACTAGCTATTTTTTCAACAATTGGTTCAAAACAAGCAATTTTCGAAGTATTGGTAAACTACGGAGACCCCTAGTATTTATCATTCATTTTTATTTTCTGAACTTTAAGGATTTTTATCATAATCCTTTGAAACTTGTTAGCAACTTTACTACTGAAAAATATCCCAGATTTTTAAATATTTATGAGTTGCCCAGATCCTTCACAGAATTTAGTGAAGATGTCGAGAATATTTTTGCTCTCAGGCAAGTCGGCATTGCAAAAAATTAGGCAATCATTTGCAAACAACAATAGGAGGAGCATTCTTGGTAATTTTAATACCATAAATAAGCCCCTTCTTTTGGGCAAACATGAGATAGCGAGAAAGCGCTTCCATACACAAAATGAAAAGGTAAGGAGACAGTGGATCTCCTTGCCTGATTCCTCTAACAGGGATTTTTTTTTTTTACCTGGGGAGCCATTCAGAAGAACAACAGAGCTAGTGGTTTCAATACACTGTCTAATAAGCTTGCACCAATCATGACCGAAACCCATTTTTTTCAAAACAACTAAAAAAATTTCCATTCTACCCTATCGAACGCTTTAGACATATCTATATTTAATCCCATATAACCTTTTTTCCCTTTTTTCTTTTTCATCGTATGGATAATTTCATACGCAACCACAATGTTATCTCAAATTTGCCTGTTAGGGACATAAGCCGACTGGAATGACGAGATAAGATTATCCAGTAAAGGTTTCATACGATTAGAAAGCAATTTAGAAATGATTTTATACGTCGTATTACACAAACTAATGGGTCTAAAATGAGAAGCTTCATCAGGTATTTTGGTTTTAGGGATCAGAGAAATAAAACTATGGTTTAGCTCTTTGAGAAGAAATCCAGTAGTGAAAAATCTTTGAACCATATTGACAATGTCCATAGAAACTAAGTCCCATTTTTTTTGAAAAAAAATGGTTGGAAAACCATCAGGGCCTGGAGAAGAATTAGGAGCCATATTAAACACAACATTCCTAATTTCATCATGATTTGGTGTCTCCATGAGGGTACTGTTATCCTCATCAGACACCATGCAAGGAATATTAGAAATTAAATCCTCATCAACAACTGGATTTTAGGTGGAAGCCATATTAGAGAAGTGCTTGTAGAGGACTTCATTAATTTTGGCTCTACCTTCCACCCATAAGTTGTTTCATCTTTTAAAGCACAAATGGAATTCCTAAAAGTTTCGGTTCTTACCAAACCATGAAAATAACCAGAGTTCTTGTCACCTAAGCTCAACATTTTGTCACCACTTTTAATTTTCAAAAACGACTAATTTAAGGCATACAAATTTTCCACTTGAAGGCTTAAATTTTTCAAAATTTCAGATTTATTAGATAAGCTTTGATTATTACTAGCACATTCTAGATCATTTTTAGCTTGTTCAAGTCTTAAATGTATATTACCAAACTGAGTTTTATTCCACAAGCTTATTTTTTTCTTGGCACCAGACAGCTTTTTAACTACTTTAAAAGCTGGAGAGCCATCATGATGAGTTAGATAGGAATCATTTATAACATCAATACATGAATCATTTTCTAACCAAGTACCAAAACACTTAAAAGGCTTAGCCCCATCATTCATCGCATGCTTGGTGCTTAGAATAATTGAATCATGATCAAGAAATAACACTTAGATGAACTACCTTAGCATCTCGGGAATAAATACAACCAATCTTTATTAGATAAACCCCTATCAAGTCTTTTCTCAATTAATTTAGTGTCATTTCTGTGATTCGACCAACTAAACGGATAACCGTAGAACCCTATATCTACAAGTACTCTTGCATGATTCACTGCCTAAACTGATTTCTCTATCTCTAGTCTATTTATTCTACAAGCTCCCCTAGATTCCTCCTTATGCAGAGTGATATTTAAGTCCCCAGTTACCATCCAAGGGTGATTGGTAATTGATGACATTTGAGTTAAAAAGTCCCAAGTTATTTTCTTGTCTTGTGGATGTCCATAAAGACAACTAAGAATCCAATCTTTTCTAGTGATCTGATCAGTTATGCAAACATTGATGTCGAAATGTGACACTTGAGTGACATCTATATTAATCGTATCCAACCAAGCTAAGGAAACCCCTCCCGATTTACCAACTGGATCCATAACATGCATATTTTCGTATTTGACTGATCGAAACAAACTCTCAACTTTAGGTCTAATTTGTTTAGTTTCACTAAGGAAAATAATATCAGGTTGAACATGACTTAACTAAAGCTCTAAAGTGTGATCTCTTGTGTAATTTTCCCCACACCTTGACATTTCCATGACAAAATTTTCATACTTCCAATGCATTCCTTATACCATACATAATTATGCATATTTAACACATCAATATCAATCAAGTAAATATGCATCCCCTTATCTATATACTCATGCATAATATCCTCTTTGCCAAAATGAAAGTTAACAAAAGCATACTTCACATTCCAGATGTTAACCAAATTCCAGTAATTTAAACCATACTCACAATCATTGTCATTGTTGTCATACTTGTTCTTGTTTTTGCATATGCTCATAACAAAGTTAAAGTTGATCTGACAGTGTACCTGATTATTGGTATGAGGAGATAGCAATATCTCATTACTTGTTCCAGAAGCTTGGTTCGGGCATAGATCCACAGGCGTATCAATGATGTAGTCATTAAACATATCATAAGGATCATCATTGGACTGAGCATCAATGCTAATCATTTGAGGATTATCCAAAATTATATCGTATCACCTTTCACCAACTGCTGACGAGAAGGAGTAGGAAAAAGCATTTTTAGAGTCAAATCGAAATATTACAAAAAAATTATCGGAATTTTGATAGAAAATAAGATCATTTTTGTAAAAGTTTTCCCTAATGTGATCTCACCAGAAATCTTCTTCCCTGATCCACCTTGGTTTTCAAAGCATTCTCATCAACCACTACTACCTTATTTTTGTACTTCCTCTTCTTTCTTTCAGGTTGTACAATATTAATAGAGAAATCTAAGAGAGTA